>JAOTAZ010000002.1:4033982-4047231 GCA_025629785.1 Erythroxylum oxycarpum | reverse complement strand
ACCATGAGGAGGCCTTAGATCTGTGTTATGCATCATGCGGTAGATCTGGATCTGGGTCGTCTGAGGTAGATCTGGGTCGTCTGAGGTAGATCACAGGGAAAACAGGAAATGAGATTGTTAATCACAAAAGAGAAAAGAAAAAAAACAAGGAGATTGAAGAAGTACCTCTTAGACTTCTCCACCTAGAAGAGATGCAGAGAGGAAGAGAAGAACAATAGCTAATGGAGGTTGGAGCGTTTATGCAGAGAGAAGAACAATACAATTAAAAAATCAATCTATAAACATAGATTAAGTGTAAGGGCAAAATAGACTTCTCAAGTCCATTCGTTGACTAGATTTGCTTAAGGGGCGGTGAGTTAAAACATTTTCAACTTAGGGTTTTTTTTGTTAATTTTTATATGTCAGGGTTTTTTTAGCAACTTATGTATTACACAGGGTTATTTACGCAATAAATTCCTCAAACAAGCATCAAGTCTACAATAGTAAACCACTTTGAAAACATTATAATAATTAGAGATGCTAGATGCTGAGAATTCCATATGTAAATTTATAACAAGAGTTTTGATAACCATTAATCAATAACATACTCTTTTTCTTTTTTGCAAATTCTTAATACGTGTATTATCATAGACATATTGGAATTATAAAAAATCTACTCCTATATGTGTCAAGCCCATAAAAGCAATAAACCTCTAATGACAATGTTACAAATGAGGTTGACATTATAATCATTTCTCATGGCAAATAAATAGCCTTAACCACGTTAAAAACGTGCCTTACAATTGCTGTAGAATAATTAGTCAATAGACCAAATCTTTAGTGTTTTATTCCTTGTTTAAAATAGATAGTTGAGATCTAGCTAGATATTAGCAAATTTTATTTGATTCTTATCTTTTCAGCTCTATATAAACTATGCACTGCATTGAATAAATGTGAGGTTTTTTCAAAAAACGTAATAGCCTATGTTCTTTTTATTTTCTTCATTTTCATTGTTAGTCCTCGATCAATCAAAAACCAACAAAATAGTATTAGAGCATTTGTCTTGAGGGACCTATGAGGCGAGAGAAATCAAAACACAAACCTGATTTACAATTCAGAATTATAACAAGAATTACATCCATTTTCAAACAATGGAGATTGAAGCATAATTGGCTCAAGGTGCATCACCAATTTTTGACGGTGAAAACTATCATATTTGGGTTGTTCAAATGAAAGCTCATCTTAGTGTTATGGATGTTTGGGAAGCAGTGGAGGAAGACTATGAAGTGCCTCCATTGCCAACAAATCCTACAATGACTCAAATCAAGATACACAAAGAAAAAAAATACGAAGTCTAAAGCTAAAGTCTGCCTGTTTTTTGTTGTTTCAAACATCGTATTCACAAGAATTATGAATCTAGAGTCGACAAAGGATATCTGAGATTACCTGAAAAAGAAATACCAAGGCAATGAAAGAACAAAGAGCATGCAAGTGCTCAACTTGATCAGAGAATTTGAAATGTTGACGATGAATTAGTTAGAAACCATTAAAGAATACTTTGATAAATTGCTCGGCATAGTAAACAAAGTGAAGTTATTAGGTAAGGATTTTTCTGAAGAACGAATAGTGCAAAAAGTTCTTGTAACCTTAATTGAAAAATATGAATTTAAAATTTTTACATTGAAAGAAGCCAAGGATCTATGAAGCATGTCTTTGACAGAATTAGTAAATATACTGCAGGCACAAGAACAAAGGAGGAGGATGAGAGAAGAAGAAACCATTAAAGGTGCTCTGCTAGCAAAAGAAAAAAATTCAAGAGGAGGCAAAAACAAGAGTTTCAACAAGATTGACAACAACAACAAAAACAATGATAATTCATATCCACCATGCCCACATTGCAATAAACAAATCACCCACAAAGAAAATGTTAGTGGATGTCTGATATTAAATACAGAAAATATGGACAAATTAGGTATATGGAGAAGATTTCTAAGTCACGAAATAAAGAGGCAAAAACAACAACTAAGCAACATCAAGAGGATGAATTATTTTGACATTAAAGCTTTGCACGTGTCTTATAATTGTTGCAGAATAATTTTTCAATGGACTAAATCTTTTGTATTTTATTCCTTGTTTAAAATACTTAGTTGACATGTAGCTGGATACGAGCAAATTTTATTTGATTCTTATGTTTTCAACTTTATATAAATTATGCAGTGGATTGAATAAATGTGAGGTTTTTCCAGAAGATGTAAAAGTCTTTTTAGTTTCTTCATTTTCGATGTTAGTCCTCTCTCAATCAAAAATCAACACAATTCCTTTACAATAGCCTATAAATTATAAAGTTCCATTTCTAAAGGCATTAGGCGTATATCCTCATTGAAATAACATTCTAAAATCCAATATCAGCTTAATAAAAATTGTCCATTGAATAGTTGAGTGACAAATAAAAAATTGCAAGATGTTGCCAAAAAGAAAAGCATGCAAACTAATTTCACTTTCTTTTCAAAGGCAAAGAAAACTCAGATGATGTGTTATGACAGGAATTAACAATATCCAATACGAATAGGATATTTATGTCTCACTGCTTAGATCACTGGCCTCTGTATCAATAATTTCATACCCAACGTCAGTCAAGAACAGGCTGCCTTGCTTGTTGTTAACGCAGTTAAGCTATAAGTAACCACGTTTATCAAATATCTAACGTTTAGACGAGAATCCCAAATCATAGTCATCCCCACACACAAAACTAGCAAGCATAATCATTCATAAATCACTCTCTTGAACCTAAAAGAAGGAAATATATAAACAGAGGCAAGTTATATAGCTCCAATGGTGAAATATAGAAAAGATGATACCTTCGTTAGATAAAGAGGTAACAGTGAAACAGAAAGGTAAAACAAACCCGAAAGAAGTGCCTACAAATGCTGGTAGTTAGAAATTACACAGATTAGGGATTTCAATCAGAAATAGAGAAGAATCCACTGCAAAATGAGAGAAAACGATGGTGGTGTTTGCTTTCAACAAAAAAAGCACCAAGGACTCAAAAATGTTGTCATCTTCGTGCAGTTTAAAGTCTAATCCATGCGACAGCGTTTAGCTTATCCGTTACGTTGTCGTCGTCTCGATGACTTTTTTGTTGTTCAATTTACGTGACATGTGTTTATAGAAAATAATAAAATATGTCAACTGTATTAATATTATTTATGGGTTCGAGGTGAGCGGAAAGCTTTGCTTCTGATGTATAAATCTTGTAGATACGAAAACAGAACTGTCTGACATACTTTATCTTCTCTTAAAATCACGATTCATGTCGTCACTCATCATCAGTCTTTAATCTTCTTCCTCCTCTGTCCCAAGTCCTAACCTTCCCCGAGATGGAAAATAAAGCAAAGTAAAAGAAAAGCACCAAGTATCAGGTGTTCGTACTATTTTTCCTCCGTTGTGCTCGAGTCATTACATAAGAAAAGTGTAGAGAAGGATTTGTGTTTTACTGGAAGAAAATTCTTGCTTCATGCCTGAGAACAAGTCCCTGAACTTTTTCATGCTTACCCCTAACAATATATAGGAAATAGAACTTACAAGCACAAGTATAAAGAAAATGTAGAATTTGATTAGTACAGAATAAAGACAGAAGCAAGTGATCCAGTTAACTTTCTACATATCCACAGTTGCAGTCAAGGACTGAATAACAAGTTGCCACACTTGCACTTCCAACACATGGGCTTATAATTGGAGATAGCATCCCCTCTGGAGTATGCAACGGAGGCAATTGCTTCAGAGAAATGAGTTCTTTGTCCTGGGGCTTCTGTTGTTGCAGGAACTTGAACTGCCTCACAGTGTCCACAAGAGCCACACCTTCTCTCACACTTTGGTGGTGCTGACCCTATTGTATGAGCTCTAACTGACACCAGCTTCTCCTCTTTAATTCCTACCTGTAAGAATAAATTGTTTGACGAAGAACTTCCACAAACTGGTTTAGAAGTGAAATCAAAATGGTTATCATAGAATAAGTAATAGTCTTTCAGGGACAGCGGTTACCTACCTGGGAACTGTCTATTAGCTTGGCCAGTGATCTTCCTGCAAAAATTGGAATTCCAAAAGTTCAGTTCTGAAATATTGTTAACTTTGCTCTTCTAAGACTCCTTTGGAATTTATACATTGGGATGCACTTACCTGCAGCCATAGGGCTCACAAATGTCAAGAAAAACAGGAAGGAAATCATAACATGTCTATTTCTCTTGCAATAGATACAAATTCCAGCACTGTCCATTAAAGCAGAGTGAATCAGCAGAAAGAAGACCTGGAATTTACAGGTAGTCTCAGAAAGGAACTAGAATCACAATCCTGAAAACTCTGAATTCCACCTCCTGAAATGTTTAAAGAGGAAGCTTTTTTTCACTCTTCAACTCCGATCACATGAACCTGTGTGTGTGGCAAAGAAGAGATGTAGCCAACCTAAAGGACAAAAGGGAAGGACCTCGACCTCGTAACATGAGCCAACGCAAAACCAATTCACTCGTCTCTGCAAAAGGGAAGCCTGTGCTAGTACTATAAAATAGCAGCAGTGGCAGAGCAGAGAAGGAAAAGAAAGTGAATTTGAACTGCGAAACAATACAAACACAGCGACAAAGATTTATAGTTTCTCGTTTGGTCTTCCTCAAGCTTATGTTGGTTCAGATTTGATAGAGTGTGTACTTGGGATTTAAACAGTAAGCAATTTTCAATTTGACACGCCAAGTCGCTTTCCTTTTTGTCTATTGAGAAGAGCATGAATCTATTGCTCCAAGGGAGGATACTATTTGCGGATAGGCATCTAGAATGTAGACATGGACTACATATTTTGCTTGAGAAGCCATAAGAGGAAAGTTCTGTGTCTTCTGAGTACGGTAATCAGTGTGGTTTTTATCTACAAGCCACGCGGTTTCTTGGGGAAAAGCTGCAAAACCGTTTTGACTCGAGCTCTGTAATTTGCAGTATGTCCAACTTACACAGAACCATTTTTAATGTGGGTGTCGGTGATATATGCGTTCACGTATTTGTTTACCATATCGCAATAGTAGAAAACAATTCTTTGTTTCTCTGTGTTTTTTTTCCATCTATACAATTTACATTTGAAACATTACATTGACCTTTACAAGCAATTGAGCTTCTATAGAAGAAAATTGTCGACCATGTGCTGGATAACGTCATCCCCACCGGAATTCATACATGTACCATTTACCTGAATATAGGAGGGTAAAATTAGAGACTGTCATGTCTGCACTCTGTAACCCAGATAACAGAGTACAAGCAGAGAACTGTGTTGTATCTTTTAATTCCCGTTTAAACAGAAAGCTCAGAGTCCAAGAAGAAGTACTTTACCTGAATGGTATTGTGTGATCCAAACCGTTGTGCACCTTCTTTGAAGTAAACGTCAACCCTTTCCCAAGTCACTTTTGTCAAACCTCTTAGCATTTCCTCTGCTAGTAATTAACACAAGATTGGCTTCAAAATCGCTAGTTTAATATTAAGAAGTCGTTATTAGTCATTGGAAGAGACAACTAAAAACCAAACCTTCCATGTCAGTAGTTTTGCATCCATCAACTCTAGCATTACGAGTTCTTGCAGCTTTTGATGAATCGAAGTAAACAATATGAGGGTACTTGCTATCTTTTGAAAGATGACGTCTCTGGTAAATGGAGAGGGGCATTAGAAGATGCTATTATTCTCCAGAAAAGCGAGTAAAGCAATCCTCAAAGTTAAACAATTACCTTTGGAAGCTCAGAACGACGGCGCAGTGATGATGTGCTCCAACCAACAAGATCTTTAAGAGAGTTAAGTTCATCACGTAAATAAGGAAACTTTCTGATTCATTAACACCATCATCACCATTAATTCTTCAAGACATTTCTTCGTGAAGTGTCTAAGGAATCTCTAACTAATAATTATCCATAATTACATAGAAGAATGAGGATACAGTCAAAACGTACATTTGCATATGCAACACGGCGCTTGAAGGATTCCAAAGCAGATCTACAGTGACAAAACAGAAACAGATTAACAAAGAAA
Organism: Erythroxylum oxycarpum; assembly: GCA_025629785.1. Lineage (NCBI taxonomy): Eukaryota > Viridiplantae > Streptophyta > Magnoliopsida > Malpighiales > Erythroxylaceae > Erythroxylum > Erythroxylum oxycarpum. The sequence continues at coordinate 4,041,201 of JAOTAZ010000002.1, read as the reverse complement.
GAAAGGAAAAGGGACGAAATTTATTCTCTTGTTCTCATCTGAAGAAAGTAGGCTTGGTTGTAAGGATAATAAAAGTTTGGCCAAACTAACATAAATTTGAGATCTTCAGAATCCGCAACCATCTGAAGAAGTAGAGGAGGTCTTCCATTACGCCCATCTGCTAAGAACAGATGTTTTCCAGTTCTGCCAAGAAACCCTGAAATACGAGCAACTAGACTTTCCAGAGACGAGAAACCGCAAAATACTGGTACCTGCACCAACACGAGGATTTCAAGCAAATTCAAAAATGAAAACACAGGTCTCGAATAGTCTGGCTTCCATGTTTCTATCATTCGAAAGAAAACGCGAAATGCAGGGATTTTAAGAGGGGTAGAACAGAGGACCTGTTTATGCCACCTTGAACCAAGGTGTGGAGTAGCAAAAGTTATGAAATTCATAGGTTCCAGCTCAGCAATCTTCCCTGGGGATGTTTCTTCAAATTCATCATCTTTACGCTCCCCATTTCCTTGAGAATTTTCCTTTCTAGTGCCCCTCCCATAGAGCTTAGCGATCGCATATCTTGCAATCACTCCACCTAATGAATGTCCCACGAATGAGATCTTCTGGACAGATGGGTGGCTTTGACGAACCGATATGACCTGAAAGAAACTCGTTAACACCCTCCGAGTCCTCCTGACGATGGAAATAACATAGTGCTCAAGTGCCAACCAAAAATCAGTTCATAACCCACCTCTTCAGCTAATCTACTTCCCATCACATCAACCCCATGTAATGTCAACATCCGAGTATTAACTTTGCTACCTGCATTAACCATTTGACCAGTGTCACTGTGATTGAAACAGGGTAACTGAAACAGTTTCCACGTTTCTATTCCCAGAAAGCTATAAATTGAAAGGACTCACAGTGAACAACAATGTCTCTGGGGTACTTTCTCAAAAGCTGTTTTGCGCCATATTTCCAATCCGTCGCACTGCGAGAGATCGTAAAAGTGAAGATTAAAACTTTACAATAAAGCATGGAAAAGAGATGCTTATAAATAAACAAAATTAAGGCCCAATGAGGCTCAGTCCCACCTGCCAATAATACCGTTAACCATAACAACCAGGTGATTAGGATTCGAGGGCTCTCCGATCCTATCGACCCTTATGTCAAAACTCCCTTCTTTTTCATTTTCCACTCTAAAGCAACCAAAATTTGGCATATAATTATTGTTCCTACTCTTCTTTTTATGCCTACCATCACCACCGCTACTCTTCGCTGCTATGTCATTGACCCCATTAGAGTCTCTCATCGGAGTTTCCTGTAACTTCCTAGCACCGTCTCCGACAACAGCAGAGATCATATCGGAACCAACTAACTAAGGCTGATCGGAGCAACTAATGGAAATTGTTGAGTCAATGGTGCGTAGGTTCATTAAGAAATGGACAAGCGGCTTAAACACTTATGGGTCCCAGCTCGACCTCCTGTGAAGCTGCCTGGCATGTACATAATTGTATATGTACAAAGACTGGGAGTCAGAGAAAAGAAGGGACATTTTCCAGAAATGACCTTTGTTTCACCTTATTTACGACCCACCCATCGTGCTTACGAAGTATCAAAGGGAGAAAAATGGAATTCAGAAAGTTAAGCAAAGAGTTGGTGTGATGGCGGTCTATAGGGAATCTAGAACAGTTTTACTTTTCAAATAATGTTTAACTCACGTCAGCTTCGTCATTTCGAAGTTCTCCTCAGAGGTTGTGTTATTTTGTTGACTGGGTCCCCGTGAGATCCTGATCGTTGGATAGGTTAATTGTGAAGAAAAGCGACTTGGGGGGTAGCCGCCAAATGCTGATGTGTAATTCTTTGACTTCTTTTCCGTGGACGGGCTTGGCCGCCTATATTATTTCAACCTTTTTGTTACTAATTATCAACATAATCTTCAAAAGTCAAACATTAACATTTTTTCCCTAAAATCATGTACATTAATATTATGTAATTATTTTGTTGATTTTGTTTCTTTAATTAGAGTCATCTAATATATATAAATAGATAGATATACATAACATTAAACATATACAAAATTACGCAAAGATTTTAGTCATTTCCTTTTTGTTATTTATTTTCATAAGATATCAAACCCCCTCTGTAATAAAAGGAGTCAAAATTTTGTAACTTTTTTATTTGTTTTCACATCACTCTACTTTTATATTTTGAGTTTTTAAATCTACCGAAAAATAGTTTTTCATATACACCTTGAGTAGATTACAACAGTTCAAAATTCATCTCCGTAAGCATGCCCACGTGCTGTCACACGCCAAGAAAAGTTATTAGGCTTTGAAACCCTAGTTCAAGGTGTTTGGAGGAAGAAGAAGGTCAAAATGATGTCGTTTAGTCACAAAAGGTTAGAAATTTTGTTAGACCTGCCATATCATCGTAAGCACCTGCCACATCATCTAACATCTTAGACAATGTCACATCATATTGTGCAACATCAGCATGCATGTTAGTTGCCACATAATTGTCCAACTCATTGTCATCAGCAAATATTTAACATATCAGTTTTTCACATGTCGTTACTTGATTTGTCCATGTGTCTCCTCTTCTTTAGTTTGGTTCAAACCAATCGGTTTGGTTTGATTTAGTTTAAAAAGAGTTAACCGATATTTTGACCGCCCTATTTAACATATTTTTATTCGATTTCTTTACAAATTAGACCAATTCCTAAAGTTTTTTAAATCCAATTCTGAGGTCAAAATAATTAAATCCTATCTCTATAATCAAGTTTTCTCTTATTTTAGTGTCTTCATTCACTATGGATGCCTCTAAACCTTCCTAATATGTTCTCATTTCTATTCATATCATCTTTGATGATTCCAACTATGATCTTTGGGCTGAGAAAATGTATAGCTTTTTTAAGGGAAGATTTATTTGATGTATTGTTACTGGAGAAATACCTAGACTCACTTAAAAAGATGAAGACATTTATGTATTCACCGAACAATTGGTGGCATGGGATGGAATGAGCTATCAAATCTTAACATGGTTTTGAAATATATGTGTCAAAGCTATCAAACTAAACTTTTGACATTTTGACACAACCCAGGGGGTAATGAAATTTTATGAAAAATTGTTATTTTGTATTTGATAACGTCCATTGATTTCAATTATATAGGAGATTTCATCGCATGGAACAACAACATAGACAAACAATGGATAGTTATATGTTTGAATTACAAAAACTTTAGGATCGACTAGCATTTGGCAATCCTACTTGGCCTAGTACTGATGTTGCTGCAATCTACATAAATCTCTGAGATCGTTAACATATATGGAATTTGCTTATGACTCTCAATGATGAATTTGTTCTCATTTGCAACTCTCTTCTTCATAAAAGAACTCAACTCAATTTCAACATTATGATTAAGGAGTTCATCTCAGAGAAAAGTCACCTTAATATGATCCGCATGAAAAAATCCATCTGATGGTATTCTTGCAACACATACCTCTTGTCAAACTTCTCATAACTCAAGTAAGAAGTTGTAAAAAGGATCTTGTAGCTACCGTAAAAAACTTGGACATCACATCTTTGAATATAGAAAAAGACTAAAACAAAACTTTGGACAAGGTAATTATTCCAAGTCTCTTTAGCCTGCTTTTACTGCTACTGCTATTGCTACTAAGGGACCAACAAAAAGCATCTCTCCCAATTTCTCTTTAAAGGAACTTCACGCCCTTCTTCAACTACTTTTAACCATGACAATCTGGCCTGATTCGGTCCAAGTCAACAAGCCAGTTTGGGGTTGACTAGGCCACGGGTCGGGATTTTTTGGCTAGACCGGACCACAGGCCGGTCGAGGGCCAAGGCTATCAAGGCCTAGCCTGACCTGTGGCCATGCTGAAAGCAACAAAACTAGATCATTTTTTGATTCCAATCTTGACATCTCATGGATCAGATCGGGCTTGGCCCAATGCCATCCCTAACTACTTCAACCAGATTATAATACAGTCTCGTCCTTTGCCCTATATGTCACTTCAAGTACCTCAAGTTCTTGGTATCTCAATTCTGCTTGTTGCAATCATATAACCTCTAACTCTTCCATTTTTGAATCTTTAACAATACCATCTATTCCACCCATTATTCACATTGCCTATAATTCTACCATAGATTTATAACATATAAGTACTGTTCACACATCCAAATTGCATTTACTTGAAATCTTTTTTGTTTCCAAACTCTCATTAAATCTTATTTATCTTGGATAATTATGTGAATTTGGTATTAACTTATCTTTTTCGAGTCGTGGTTGCATTGTGTAGGATCTACAAACAAGCGAGACCTTTAAGAGAGGTCGTAAGGTTGGATGACTGTTTGAGCTTACTTTTCTAAATCTTCCTTTAAAGCATGTTATTATTGTTGTCACTTCTCATACATAACGCTCTTGCTTGACTCATCTTTCTACCTATATATTAAGATATTTAATCTCTAGCATTATTAAGACTGAACATTTTCATTGTGTCCCTTATCAGCTATCGAAACTCATACTTTACCTTTTTCTTTTAACGATCCTATCGCTTTAGCACCTTTTGATCTAATTCATTATGATATTTGTGGTCTTGCACCTTACGAAACTATGGATGTCATAAGATATTTTGTGACCTTTTTTATTATGTTTCTTGTTATATATGGATTTATCTAATATGACATAGATCTTAACTATTCTCCATTTACTCTCATTCTACTAATATGATTCAAACTTAATTCTCTTATAAGATTAAATTATTTCAAACTGATAATGTTATAGAATATAAAGATACAAAATTCATTAACTTCCTTAATCTTAACAAAATGGTCAGACTGAACGCAAACATAGACATATTCTTGACAATGTTCAAGTCTTTCTTATATCATTTTCTTATCCTGAATCCCTTTGGGGAGAAGCAGCATTTACTACTGTTTATACTGTCAATCGTATTCCTTCTCCTATCATTGGTAATATCTCTCTCTATGAGTGCTTATTCAATTATTATCCTGCCTATTAGTCTCTTAAAGTTTTTTTATGTGCATGCTTTATTCTAGTACAACCTCATGAGCACACCAAACTAGAAGTGGCATAGAGCACAAAGGATATAGTTGTTAGGATCCACTATCTCAAAGACTTCAAATCTCTCAGCATGTCAATTTTTGAGAATATAAAATGTTTTCCACAATATCAAAATTTTGAGTCAGCAAACCATCTCATAAATTTTTTTCTAACCCTATTGTATCTTTGTTTCCTAATATTTCTTCTGTAGGTTCGTCTTACCGCTCTAACAATTTATCACAATCGACATTTGATTCTATTGTATCATCTCCGGTTGCAAATCCTTCACTTTCACCAAACGACTCTTCCTTTTCTATTCATTCACTAGAATCTACCAAGTCTCAACAACCCCTTCATCGATCCTCTTAAGTAAGTCAATCATCTATTCGTCTTAAAGAATTCCATATTTATTCCACCATTGTCTCTTTATTTGAACCTCACACTTATCGCAAAGCATTTCTAAAACTTTATGGCAGCAAGTAATGGCGAAAGAATTACAACTTAGTTAACCTACCAGTAGATAAGTTTGTTATTGGCTGTAAATAGGTCTACAAGATTAAAACTTGAGTTGGTGGATCAGTTGAAAGATACAAAGCATGGTTGATTGTAAAGGGATTTACTAAAGAATATGAAATTAACTATTATGAGACATTTGTTATAGTCATTCGCCTGACTTCAGCCAGCAGTCTTATTGTAATAGTATCCAGTAAGCATTGGAAATTGTGCCAAATGAATGTCAAGAATGTCTTTCTCAATGGTGATCTTTATGAAGGAGTATACATGCAACCTCCACCTTGGTATGCTCATCAACCTAATAAAGTTTCGTCTTCGCAAAGCCTTGTGTGGTCTTAAGCAAGCTCCTCGAGCATGGTTTGCTAAATTCAACTCCACCACAAACCGTCTTGGCTTTATGTGCAGCTCTTATAGTCATGCTTTGTTTATCAAAAAAACAAATCAATGGTGCACTCTTCTTCTATTATATGTCAATTACATGATAATAACAAGAGATGGCACTCAACGGATCGCTACTCTCAAATATTGTCTTCATTAACAATTTGATATGAAAGACTTATGCCCCCTAAGCTATTTTTTAGGTCTTAAAGGATCTTCTGATGATTCAGGTTACTGTTTATCTCAAACCAAGTATGTTACTGATCTTATCTCTTGTGCTAGCCTTATTGACACTAAGATTGCTAGCACTCCACTTGCTTTTATTAATCACATGTCCGCCACTTATAGAACTCCTCTGAGTGAAGGTAGACTTTAATGATATCTAGTTGGTAGTCTTACATATCTTACTATTACTCATCCAGATGATGCTCATATTGTTCACATATCAGTCAATTCATGTCTGCACCTTGTACTACTCACTTTTATGTTATTTTTTACACTTCAGTACATTCAAGACATCTTATTTCATGGGTTTCACTTCAGTAATTCATCTTTATTTGTAGCATCCCACTCCCGCAAGACCCGAACCCGACATCGATGATGATATCCGAGCCCGTGTCTACGAAGGTGACATGCTAGGGCACTCAATCAATCACAAGTTAGTATACATTTTCTTTTGTAAAACTCTAACATTGCAGAAGTCCGTTCCCAATGTGAGCCAAATAAATTTAAAAGTCGATAGAATATTGTTTTCAATACATTACAATCATTACACTTTCAATGGTCAATTAGGGCCCAATTTCATTCATAACCCTTTTTAGTAACAAACCAATCCACTTTGGGCCGTTTGGGCCCATTTCAATACACAAACACTTACAATCATTTCCAATTGGAAAAATTGATATAAAACATAAACATTCGTGTTCGATCAATCCCATTTACAAAAGATTCTCATATACCACTTATTACAAACAGAATTATGCAAGTACATATTTTACAGAAAGTATAAAAAAATAGGAAATTCTTAATGTAGACGCGAACTGATCCCAACCTCTATCCTTTCTCTGCATGCAGTAAGTATACTCCCGTTGCATAACGGGGTATTATTCTGAGTCCTGAAAAATAATTGCAATTTTTGGATGAGTTTTACGAACTTAATGAGTGACCATCATTGATGGCTCACCCAGTCATATAGCACATATTTCACATTCATATCATGTCATATCTCACGTTCAATTTCACACTTCACGTGCAATACAATTTAATCA
>JAOTAZ010000002.1:4023527-4033882 GCA_025629785.1 Erythroxylum oxycarpum | reverse complement strand
TCCACACAATCCACTATCATCATCTTGAAGGTTGGATGGTTAGGGTTTTCTTAGAAAGATGAAGAAGATGACATGGAGGAAGTAGTAAATGAAGGATGAGGAAGCTAGGTTCACTTTTTAGTGGAGGTTGGCAATAAAAATCAATGAAGAAGATGAAGAAGCTTGGAGAGCATGGAGAAGTCACGAAAATCTTGTTGAAAGACCATAAAATGGTCTTGAAATGAAGTAGATAATCGTGGGTCAGGTGTGTGGCTAGGCAAGTGACACTTGTCACTTGCCACATGTCACCTCCCCATGGTTCCATTTGGTCCATTATGATAACTAGTCCATTTTGTCTCCAATTTCTACTCCAATTGTCTCCAAATTTTCAATGACACATGTAATTAAATCCCAAAGTCCTTTATAAAAATTTCCATTGCCATTTGACTCTGAATTCTACTATTATTCACCGATTGTTCTGCCACTTAGCAATTTTTTTCTAGTCCAAAACACCCTAAATTTCAGAAAATTTTCAAATTTTTTCCAAAAATTCTAATTCACTTCTTATCTATTCCCACTCAAATTTTAAGGCACAAAGCTATAATATGCATCATATTCACATTATAACGACCATTTATACCCGAAAAATGTCAATTGAGTGCATGGACAATTAATTTGATGTGTGTAATAATCAAATTCATAAATGTGTATGTCGATATGATGCATGAGCATGAAATGAAATTTTTTTAATCTCGCTTGAGCTCACATGTACCAAATTTTAGGATTCTAACCCTTAGTAGGGGAACGAGATGTTACATTATTAGACTTACGTGCATACTCTTATGTCGATTGGGCTAAGGATCCAACTTATCACAGATCTACTATTGGCTATTATTTCTTTCTTCACGTCTCTTATTTTTTGGTGCAGCAAGAAGAAAACAATTGTCTCTCATTTAAGCACTGAAGCATAATACTAAGCCTTAGTTGATACTACCTCTGAACTTTTATGGTTTCTTTAAGATATAGGTGTCTCCTTTTATTCAACAGTTCCTCTCTTTTGTGATAATCATAGTATCATATAGATATTGATGTCTTTCATGAGCGACTTAAACAAATCGAAATCGATTGTCATCTTGTGCATTATCATGTGCTTCAAGGCATTGTACAACTTGTCTCAATCTCATCTCAATCATAAATTGTTGATCTTCTTACCAAATCACATCCACCCCGACATTTTCAAGATCTTTTTTTCAAACTCAAGTTATCGTCTTCATTACTATCTTGAATTTGAGGGTTGATATTAACATAATCTTCGGAAGTCAAACATCAACATATATTTAACCTTAATTTTCTCTTTGAATCATGTAGGTGAATAAAATGTAATTATTTAGTTGATTTTGTTTCTTTAGTTGGAGTCACCTAAAATGTATAACTAGATGAATGTACATAACATAGAACATGTGCAGAAATACAAAAATCCTTTCGTAATTTCTTGTTTGTTCTTTATTTCCAAACTAACTAGGCAACACTAAAACCTCTTTAAAAAAACCAAATGTAAAAGTAAATCCTGGACAAGGATGGGTATAAGGTTTATGGAACACATGCATGTAGTTGACAGGAGCCATAACTTCCAAGTCTAGGTTAACGTCCTTGTCCTTTGTCCTTTTCCTGATTGTCTGACTCTTTATGATAATGTATTAGCTGACTTCCGTTCACCGGAATATATAAAACAAAGAGATGGTTCTAGGCTAGATCCTTGAAAATTTTCAAGCCTTCTAGAGAACATTCTTTGAATTAAAACCACCGTGAAATGATTGCTTAACTGAAATTGTCCATCCATTTCATCGCTTTGCTGGAGAAAGAATCATGATCAAGAGAACTTAAGTTGGATATATAATTAAAAGTTTTTACATAAAGCAAGAACGATGATAGAGAGTGGGCTTTAGAGCCCCCACTGAACAACAGTTAACCTTAATACAAACACTGGTTTTTTCGCTTTTCGAGTCCACACCATGTTTAAGATTGGGCAGCTTTGTTATGGTTTCAGGTCCAGAATCGTGTCCGTCCTTTTAACGTCTGCTTGTCCCTTGCAATCAAGACCGAGCGAGTCAAACCCGCTTAGCACAGAAATTGTGATCAGTGTTTTAAATGAATTTAGCTGAGAAATGGATATAACGTCGTATTCCACCATTGTTAAGTTGAAGTAGAATGCTAACCCTTTACCTAACTTCAACTAAATCTATAAACATGTTCCTTATTATCTAAGATTTTGATACAAAACTGCAAATTGTGTTAAAAGTTTAATCATACAAGCATATCCAACCCCCTAAACCTTCTATTCCAATTCAAGCATACAAAGCGGCAGTAGGGGAGCTAGGGGGTAGACCAATCTGTAAGACAAAGCAATTACTTCCACTGATGGAAAAAAAGAATATGCCAAAAATGAATTAGAAAACGGAGATTTTTCTTGGGGGAATGAGGAATAAGGTTGTTTGTTGTCGTGATTCTTTGGTTTGGATAAACCCCGACAAAACATAACTGGAACATGAAGCTAAAAAGAGGAGTTTTGCAGCAGATATCTGATTGGCTGTTTGGTGTGTTCGGTCCCGCGCTTTTCGTAGCTTTCACTTGAATATCTCAGAAACGGTTTGCCTATATAATGGGGAAGTTCTCCACTTGTTGCTTCACCAGTCAAGCCTCCAAGAGAAATCGAGAGTTAAAACAACATCAGGATCAGGTACTCACTTTCTGCATTCTATCGACGTCGACTCGATTTTGGAACTAAAACCCATTCTTTGTTTTCATCTCATCTTTTGTGTTTGTGTTGAGCAGAGATCGGAAGCGTCCATGGAGAACCAACAACCGTATAATGGCAAAGAAAGGTCTGAGGTACGGCTTTGATTAGTGATGTCAGCTTTCTCATTTTAGAATATTTGAGTAAATTCTAACTGGGGTTTCTTTGTTGCTTTATTCTTTTCTTGAACTTCCTGGAAGTCGATTGTGCAGTGATTCCAGGGACATTTAACCTTTTATACAATGCTGCATTTTGGAATTTCATGACGAGCATTATTTGTCTGTGAATTGTTCGCTAGTGAATTCATTAAAATTCGCCCCTCAATCTATTTCCTCTTTCTTGTTGAGTACCAGCAACGAAATGCTTGCAGATTTAAATCAACGTCCAGACATCTGCCTAAGTCACTCATTTTAGATTCCTGGAACTCGAAGAACATATATGATTGACTATACTCGTTGAACTGTTATGAAGCTGTTGAATTAATTTTGTGGTGCAGATAAGTCTCTGGACTGAGTGTTAATATGTAACCAATTATTCTGCTCTTGACAGGTTGCCAACCAAGATATAATTGATTCAAGAGATCTTACTGCCGCCAATATCTTGGCAAACCATGATTTCTCTCAAGGGTTGCATTCTTGGCACCCAAATTGCTGTGATGCCCTTGTGGTTTCATCAGAGTCAGGTCCTCATGGATTTCTAGCTACTTCAGGTGGTCATTATGCTGTTGTTTCAAATAGAAAGGAATGCTGGCAGGGATTGGAACAGGATATTACAAACAGAGTTTCTACAGGATGTTCATATTCAGTTTCCACACAAGTTGGGGTCTCTGGGGCACTTCAAGGATCTGCTGATGTTATTGCAACTTTGAAGTTGGAGCATGATTCAACTACTAGCTATTTGTTCATTGGAAAGTAATAATAATATTACCCCATTTAACTGCATCTCCTTTTCAAAAACATTAGATCACTTTGATGATTGATATCTTTGCAGGACTTCTGCATATAAGGAGAGATGGGAAAACTTGGAAGGCACATTCTTGTTGACAACCATACCAAATCGGGTGGTTTTTTACTTGGAAGGGCCGTCTCCTGGAGTGGACCTACTGATTGGATCAGTCTATATCACCTCTTCGAATCCCAGCGAGTCGAATGTAAACATTCATCTTACCCTCTTCTCCTTACTTCACCCCAATTTATAGGACTTTGTTACATGCAAGCGATAATATAGCTGTTGATTTTTGACATAAGGAACAAGGGGTTGGTTATGGTACATAGTTTTGGCAATATTCATTGCATTCGTCCACATTGATGGATAATGCAATCTCAAGTTTTTACTAAAAAGTTAAATTCAGTCTTCATTTTCTTTATAGGTTTTTGGATATATTTAAGCACTCATTTTAGATTCATGGAACTCAAATTAGACCATATATGATTGACTGCATTCATTTGAATTGTATGAAGCTGTTGAACTAATTTTGTGGACCAGATAATCAGCAGACTAATTATTAATGTGTAACTAAGTTATTCTGCTCTTAACAGGCTGCCAACCAAAATATAAGTGATTCAAGTGATTGTACAGCCCCCAATATCTTGGCAAACCATGATTTCTCTCAAGGGTTGCATTCTTGGCACCCAAATTGCTGTGAAGCCTTTGTGGTTTCATCAGATTCACGTCCTCAAGGATTTTTACCAACTTCAGGTGGTTATTATGCCGTTGTTTCAAATAGAAAGGAATGTTGGCAGGGCTTGGAACAGGATATTACCGATAGAGTTTCCCCAGGGTCTTCATATTCAGTTTCCGCACGAGTGGGGGTCTCAGGGGCTATTCAGGGATCTGCTGATATTATTGCAACTTTGAAGTTGGAGTATCATGATTCAGCTACCAGCTATTTGTTCGTTGGAAAGTAATGATACTATTACTTCATTTCACTGCATCTCCTATTTGAAAAATCAGGTGACCTTGATGATTAATATCATTGCAGAACTTCTGCATCAAAGGAGAGGTGGGAAAAATTGGAAGGCACGTTCTTGTTGTCAACCATGCCGAACCAAGTGGTTTTTTACTTGGAAGGGCCATCGCCTGGAGTCGACCTACTGATTGAATCAGTTGCTATCACCTGTTTGAATCCCAGCGAATTGAATGTATATATTCATCTTACCCTATTCTGCTTACTCCACCTCAAAATATAGGACTTTGGTACATACCAGCAATAAAATATAACTGTTGATTTTTGACGAATGGGATAATGGGTTGGTAATGGCATGTTAGAAACTTTTGGCTATATTCATTACATGCGTTCCCATTCGATGGATAGTACAATCTCAAGTTTTCACTAAAATTTAAATTCATTCTTATTTTCTTTATAGGATTTTGGACATATCTATGCATACATATGTACTTATCTCTCAAAAAGATTTTGGGTTATAGATGAAAGTGGTGGAATAACTCTTTTCCTTTTGCTTTGAAAGAATACAAGCACCAGTCTTTTCTGTTCTGGAGATGATGATGAGAACATTATCCTAAACCCCAACTTTGATGATGGATTGAATAATTGGTCCGGTAGAGGTTGCAAGATTGTGTTACATGAATCTATGGCAGACGGGAAAATCGTTCCCCAGTCTGGAAAAGCTTTTGCTGCTGCGACAGAACGCACGCAGAGCTGGAATGGTATTCAACAGGAGATAACTGCAAAAGTGCAAAGAAAGCTTGCTTATGAGGTTACTGCTGTAGTTCGGATATACGGTAACAATGTCACAAGTGCTGATGTGCGAGCCACCTTATGGGTTCAAACGCCAGATCTCCGAGACCAATATATAGGCATTGCCAAGTTAGTTTCTTTCTCTGCTTGAAATCCATGGAGCTGTCATTTAGTACGTTAGGTTGTGCATTTTTGACAAAGTAATTAGTAAATAACTTAACCCTGAATTCATACATGGTTCCTTTCCATGTTGAGCCACTAGTACCCTGAATTCATACATGGTTCCTTTCCATGTTGAGCTACTAGTCTTTTTCTTCAATTTGAATATTTTATCCAATAGTTGTGCCATATGTGATAAATGATATAATTAGCTTTGTCATGGTTATTAAGCTAATATCTATAATTACATCTGCTCTGATATGCAGTGTGCAGGCAACAGATAAGGACTGGGCACAGTTACAGGGCAAGTTTCTTCTAAATGGTTCCCCTAAAAGAGTGGTCGTTTATATGGAAGGCCCACCTGCAGGCACAGATATTCTTCTCAACAGTTTAATCATAAAGCATGCAAAGAAGATCTCTCCCTCACCTCCTCCAGTTATTGAGGTTAGGCGATGAGTAATTTAAACTTAAATATCTTTGTTTTTCTGTTTTCACATTGATATTTTGATTATGGATTCCTGAATTCCAATTCTTGCAGAATGAGAATTTTTTTATGTGGTTTGATAATTCATTTTACCTTCAATTTCTTTCTGATTGATTTATTTAGCTTCTATAGAAATTTGATCTATTGTTTAACTGAATTGTGATGGTTTAAAGAGCCCATTATATTGGTTTTTATTTCACAGGATCCTGCTTATGGGATTAATATAATTCAGAATAGCAATCTCAATGATGGAACCAACGGATGGTTTCCTCTCGGTAATTGTACTCTTAGTGTTGCAACTGGTTCGCCACATGTACTTCCTCCAGTGGCTAGAGAATCTCTTGGACCTCACGAACCTTTAAGTGGTCGCTGTATCCTTGTGACTAAACGCACTCAAACTTGGATGGGTCCTGCACAGTTGATCACGGACAAAGTCAAGCTTTTCTTGACATACCAGGTTTCAGCTTGGGTTAAGATTGGTTCTGGATCAACTGGTCCTCAAAATGTGAATGTTGCCCTTGGTGTGGACAGTCAGTGGGTCAATGGAGGACAGGTTGAAATTAATGATGACAGATGGCACGAGGTTGTTGGATCCTTCAGAATTGAGCAACAACCATCCAGGGTCATGGTTTATGTCCAAGGTCCAGCTACAGGTGTTGACCTTATGCTTGCTGGACTTCAGATTTTTGCTGTTAACCGTGAAGCAAGATTCAGACATTTGAGGAGGGAGATTGACAAGGTAATGTGTGGCTGTGATTTATGAGATTCCTAATTAACTAATTTAACTTGCTGTTATGGGTGCAAACCAAACATAAAATAGACAGTTAATAACTACGATTACTCTAACAAGACATAATAAAACAAATTATTCTTTTATAACTTGATTCAGCTTAATAGATAACTTAGCGTGCAGAGTGCATGGTCACTCAAGCATAAGTATGAGAAAGAAAATGTTCTGCCCCCATATCAATAGGCTGCATGCAAGTTCCAAAAATTATTGAAATGGTTTCTGTCTGCACACGCTGGGCCCTGAGCTTGATTATTTTAGAAAATCTCTGATTGCTATTCTCCTTTGGCTGCTGCTCTGTCGTTTGATATCTTAGTTTCATGCATTGCAAAACTGAACGCCAGGACAATCTGGTACTACCATTATCTGAGCTGTTGCTATAATTGTTTCACTGGAATATAACTGATCTATTAGTCCCTAAAGGTGTATCATTTGAATTTCTGGCAATAACTGTTTATTATGCTCCTTAATTTCACTAAATTAATTTAATGAATTCTCTTGTTGTCTGTTCTGCTATTGTATTCTGCGATTCTAGATCCGTAAGCGTGATGTCACATTGACATTCAATGGAGTGGACACTGGTGGTTTGCTTGGCACCTTGGTAAGAATAAGACAAATACAAAACACATTCCCCTTCGGATCGTGCATTAACAGGACAAACATAGACAATGAAGATTTTGTTGATTTCTTTGTCAAACATTTCAATTGGGCTGTGTTTGGAAATGAGTTGAAGTGGTATTGGACAGAGCCACAGCAGGGAAATTTAAACTACAAAGATGCTGATGATATGTTGGATTTGTGCAAGAAAAATAACATACAGACCCGAGGTCACTGTATCTTTTGGGATGTGGATGGTACAGTACAGTCATGGATCAAAGCTTTGAACAAAAATGACTTGATGACTGCTGTTCAGAATCGTCTAACAGGACTTCTCACACGCTATAAGGGAAAATTCATTCATTATGATGTTAACAATGAGATGATGCATGGATCATTTTATCCTGATCGATTGGGAAAAGATATCAGACCGTATATGTTCAAGACTGCAAATCAATTGGATCCATCTGCCGTTCTGTTTGTGAATGATTATCACGTAGAGGATGGATGTGACCCTAGATCATCTCCAGAAAAGTACATTGATCACATCCTTGGTTTGCAAGAGCAAGGTGCACCTGTTGGAGGAATTGGAATTCAAGGACATATAGATAGTCCTGTTGGCCCTATAGTATCTTCTGCCCTGGATAAACTGGGAATTCTTGGTCTACCAATCTGGTTTACAGAGCTTGATGTGTCCTCCATCAACGAGTACATTAGAGCGGATGACTTGGAAGTTATGCTACGAGAAGCTTACGCTCATCCTGCGGTAGAGGGAATTATGCTTTGGGGATTTTGGGAGCTATTCATGAGTCGACAAAATTCACATCTGGTCAATGCAGAAGGTGAACTCAATGAAGCTGGTAGAAGGTACCTTGATCTTAAAAGTGAGTGGCTGACTCATTGTCACGGGCATCTTGATGACGAAGGACAATACACATTCAGAGGTTTTCATGGCACCTACACTCTGGAAATTTTCAGTGCTTCCAAAAAGGTTACAAAAACATTTGTCGTTGAAAAGGGTGACTCTCCTCTTGTGATCTCCATAGATATCTGAGTTCCCAAACGCATTTGCTCCTTCACTAATAAAGAGACACTCATGGTCTCCTTCTTGTTCATATCTCCTTGTAAAAACATAACAAAAACAGGTGCTTTTGGCACAACATACACAGATATCTCTACACATGTAATACTTGTGATTCCACACTGTAACATTCAGACGTATCAATAAGATCACTTGTTTGCAATGTTATATACGTTCAACCAATTGGATACAGACTTCGTTCATGAAAAGCTAAACTTGGCCCGCACTTAAACAAAGACCAATTCAAAGCTAAACCAAGTGGCCCAATTCAACAGTATAAGCAAAGTTTCTGCTCTTATGTTAAGAGACAAAAATGGAACAGCAAATGGGAGTAAACCAGCTGTCCAGTTATCTTCAACTTAAGAGGGAAGTTAGGTACGTGAAAAAGGATGAAGTTCCTGAATCCTTCACACTGGGACCCTTTCTTGTCATACTTAAGATTCTACCATCTCATCAACCAAGAAAAATAAAATAAGACCCATTTGAAAATTCTATACGTTAGGATTGATTTATTGATGATGAGTGACATTAGGCTCTTTGCCTTTCATTTCCTTGGGATAATCCATGAGCCAACCTATCTTTTGTAAATGAATTATGTCATAACTTTAATCATTTAGATATAGATTTCAGGTGAGGGACCAAAACATCAATTCACGTATTTCATAATTGTAAAACAGTAATCATTTTTATTTGTTATTATATTTGATAGACATTAAAAATAATTATTATTACATCAGGCCCATCACATCAATGCGATAGACTCCCACCATCCACCTCCTGTCTCACTCAGTCTCCCACAACAGCCAATTTTTACCAAATCAAAAACAACAAACTTCCCTCGATCACTTTGGTGATGGAAGAGAGGACCCCAAAACAGTCCATCCCTGCCTGGGATACTAGGTCCTCATGGACCCTATTCCCACATGGGTGCATAGTAAAACCATTCTCTGTTTCTCTTCCATTCCCAGCACAGAGGAGTTACAGGGAATGGGATCCACATTACCAAGTTAGGCCTCCATCAACATAAATTCGCTCAACAATACTTATACACGTACATGTATGTATCATTTTCAATCCAAAAAAATTTAGGTTGATGTTGATGTATGTGGACACGTGTATATAATAGAAAATTAACTGATTAAAAATATTTTCAATTTCTATCTTATTATCAAAATATTTTTAAACTTGTTTTACATAAAAATTAATATATTAATATAATTTTGACCCTCTTGATTATTATTTTTTTAAAGAAGATTTTAATAGTGTATAATTCGTGATTCCAATAATAAAAAGGTTGAATGCAAAATGTGGGGTGGGGACTGGGAGTGAGGGCGGTGGAGCCACCACTGAGTAATATGATGTCTGACTGCATCGGGAAACAGCTCCCGCGCTGTTTACGCGCGCCTCTGAACAGACAGACAGACCCACCTTCCTCTTCGGCTTCACCTTCACCCTCACCCGTCACCTTCTCCTCCACCACCTGCAACTTATCCCACTCACATCAGTGACATCACTGCCTTCCTTCCCTCTGTGTATGCTTCTGCTCTGTGTTTATTGTTTGTCATTATTGTTACATCAACAACAT
This sequence comes from Erythroxylum oxycarpum, assembly GCA_025629785.1. Classification (NCBI taxonomy): domain Eukaryota; kingdom Viridiplantae; phylum Streptophyta; class Magnoliopsida; order Malpighiales; family Erythroxylaceae; genus Erythroxylum; species Erythroxylum oxycarpum. Next base: position 4,023,718 of record JAOTAZ010000002.1, on the reverse strand, counting down.
ACATATTAATTGTTAAAAGAAACTAGATCGTGGGTTAACTTGCTTCTTCATTTTTAGTTTTAAAATTTTGTTTTCTATTGAAAAATAAAAATTTTATTTAGGTAAAATTTGCAATATAAAAATAAAAAATTAAAATTTGTAATAAAACTTTTTTTAAAAATCTAATTTTGTTTTTATGAATATATTGTGGT
>JAOTAZ010000002.1:4008263-4019202 GCA_025629785.1 Erythroxylum oxycarpum | reverse complement strand
ATTTTACCAAATATTTAAAATGCTATTCGTTGTTTTCTAAAATAGGACCAATGTCATGGTAGGGGTTTCCTATGGGCTATGGCATGCGGCTAAAAGAAAGCAGCTTTTTAGATAAAATGGTGAATAGTTGCTCCAGAAGAAAAGACAGAGAGACAATGTGGAAACAGTGCTGACTTTTTTTTTTTCAACATTACGATTTCTACATTTTCTGCAACTCCTCTATTAAATCTATCCTCTTTATGTGTGTTAACCAAAAACAAAAGCAGAAGATAGATATCTTTGCAAAGCTTGAATTATAGCCACAAACCTCTTTCTAATCATTAGTCAATACTTAGTGCTTGTAATAGTATTCCCCTTATTTAATTGAGACTAAGCTATCCATTATATCCATCTTTTGTCCTGGAAAAGGACTCTTTATTGACTCGAAAATATGCTGATGACACCTTAACCTCTTTTCCCTCGTTCATTTGTCACTAAGAGAGTAATACTTTACCTAATAAAGCAAATGACAGTTGTTACAGCTTTGCTTTTATGTTTAACATTATTTTCTTACAAAAATTTCCAAGTAGCTGGAAGGAGGATTATAGCTAAATCATCGTATTAGCTTTTGCAATCTTTCCAAGTTCCTGGATAAAAGCAGTCCACGTAATTGCTACCTTGTTGTTGAGCACATCAAACGCCAACTCCGTCCCCTTGGATTCTTGTCGTCAGCTTTTGATTGGTTGTTTAATTGGTGTTTAAAGATCTCATTTAGATACTAAACTGTGGTCTACTTTGTCTCAGTCCCACATGCCAACGTTATAATATGGGAGTTTATGATCTGCATTATTGCAAGCTGAATTGTAACTAGATCAGCCAATTTCTTCAGTGCTGTTAAATTACGTGATGAATTTTTTAGATACTCGAATTAATTAAGAGAGGAATCGTGACTATCACATGAAACTTCACCATTTTTTCATTACGTGCATGCATAGATCAAACCAAGGCAAATATATGCAAGAAAGTTCATTATTTACAGGAGCAAGAAGTTAGCACTTAACATTAATTTTGAACTTAAAAAAAAAAAGCAGAAACTAATGAGAACTCGTGTTAGGTCACCTCATATTTACCAAGTCGATGCAAATGCCTATGGGGTGTAGTGTGGGAGTAATGTTCAGTGAATAACAAACATGCTATGCTGTGGGTAGCCAAACTTGGGGGGTCCTTTTTCAATTACTTGAATGGGGTGACATGACAGGAACAGCTCATTCAAATGATGATTGAAGATGATGATTTGACTACAAAAAGGGAAGCACCAATAATGGACACTTCAACTGTGGAGGTAAGGAAATCAATCGGCAACCAATGTCAATCCAACCGCATTCTTATTAGGTTTTAAAGCTCACCACGGAATGCGACTTGACAATAACTGTACCATGAAGAACAAAATCAAAAAAATTTCTAGCTCTCATGTGCTCTAGCTCTTTATATGAAACGTAATTATATATAGTTGACGTTTTAGCTGAGTTCCATTATAATGGCGACCTCACCTACTTCATTTAAAGCCTGGAAGCCACCTAACTAACTGTCTTAGACTTAAAAAAGCAAGAAGGTGGTTTTGATTATGTTATGTTTTTTAAGTAGTAGTCGTATGAATGATGAAGTTCCTGAATGATGTGAATGTATAGTTGACACATGTAGGTTAAAGTGCATAGGGAAATGGCGAAGACGAGCAGTGATAAACTGGAGTGAGTGACAACTGATTACGGGTGAGGAGTACCTGAATGTGAATGACTAGTAGTAGCACCCTGGTGGTCTTCGCTGTCTATGACTTGGAAATGTCCAATCTGGTGCAGAGAAAAGAAAAGGGAAAAAGAAGAAAAAGAAACTGGTCGCTTCTGTTTATCTGAAACCAAATGACACATCTCCTCTCAGTCTCAGTCTCACCTATCTGACCCCCACACCACAAACCGAAACCCTTTTGTAGCGCGCGACTCTCGGGGGTGTTAGTGTTTGTATTGCAAACCCTTTGGATGGTGGGTCTTGGTACCAATTGGTGGACATAGCCGCCAGCTATACCTCGTCGCACAGACCCAAAACACAGAACCATTTATATCTTTCTCTCTGTCTGTCTCTCTGTGAATTGCGTAGTTTGTGTGTGCGTCTTCGGCCCCTCTCCTCCCCTCTTCTCCCTCTTCGCTTCTCTAGGTCTCTGTGTACACCACACGTGGTCTTCCTGCAACAGGTCATCACAAACAGTACGTATGTGTACCGGTTATGAACATCCAGACTTTGTTTCACTGTTTACCGTTGAAATTTCGTACTATTTGTAAACTTGTAATTAGTATGCTCATACTGCACAAAAAGTACAATATTTCCTCTTTCTTTTTGTCCTGAATTTGCCTGATTTATTACTGGTTAGCAAGTTCATAATCGAAGCACTCAAGTATGGAATCTTAGTAATCTGACATGAAATCCTAACCTTTCCATCGTCTTGCAAGGTTAGAGCGGGTTGACGTGGAATAATAATAGAAATGTGAAAAGATACAGACAAAAATTGAGAATAAAAATAAATTTTATAATTATGACGACCGTTAAAATTATTATTATTGTCAGTAGAGATTCATTTGTTAAAATTATTAAAAGTAAAATTTTGTTATATTTTAATTAAAATATTAAAAATTATATATATAATTATCAGACATACACTTAATGTCACACAATTATAATTAAACATACGAATGGTAAGTGATGCACGTGGTCTAATTACTCTATTTTATACTACACTTCAAAGCTTGACACTATATTTATAGAACACCGAGTATTATATGCAAAAGATGAACCAGTCTAAATAAAATATTGCTAAAATTATTATTTAATGTATCATTGCTTGAAAAAACTGGTCATCCAATTAATGAATAATACCTGATTGGAATGTTAACAAGTGTCAAAAGGCTATAAATAGCCGTCGATTAGGTAAGTGGCACATCTCATGGTCAAGATACAATAGTACGAGAGCAACAAGAACCTCCTACTAGGTTTATACATAAGCACAAGCTACGAATGAGTAGGTGTCTTTCGCACCTTTGGAGTGTTAGTATTAAAAATGTAAAAAAGTAAAAGGAATAGAATGTCAAAGTGCAAAAACCGAAAAGATAGAATAGGGTGAAAAAGATGAGAAAGCCGTGAAAGAAAAGGTAACCATAATAAATGAGAGCCACATAATCTAAAACAGTCCAATTTTCAAAAAGAGATAATATGAAAATATAGCTTAATTAGTATCATGGTTGCTTTAATTTATTTTATAAATCATAATAAACATATTACATAGCTTTTATATTTGAAAAAAAGCAGAAAATATTAATTTAATGGCTTATATTTAAATTATTAAAAGTCATAATAATTTATTTATTGAAGGAAAAAATAAAAATCTACGACCTAATTTGGCTCGTCTACTTGGCCATCTTTGCCTTTATATTTATTAAACATTTCTTTATTTATGTATTAAAGAAAGGAGGTCTTGTCACGCACCCAAGAATCGCAGTCTCTTGCCGGTTCCGGTTAAAGCTTGGACTCTGTGATCTTCGCCTTCTGCTTTTCAATACCACCTTAAGATCTCTTTCTCTCTATATTTGTTCATTTTGATCTCCTATATATCTTCTTCTTCTCTTAGTATGTCCAAGTCTTGGTGCAACTTCACCTCAAGACCTCCCTAAAAGCTTTCGAAAACCAATACTTCTCAGATTTCTTCGTTTACATGCAATTAGATGGAAAACCTAAGTTTCTTGACACGCTCTCTCTTAGACAGTAGATGACCAGGTGGCTAGGGTTTCTCCGTATTGGCCTTTCTCTAGGGTTTTTGGCTTTACTTGGTTTTTATTTTGGTCATTTCTGGTAGTCTTCTACTACTTTTCGGATTTCTTTAGAGATGGAAGAGTATAGCCAAATGAACGAGAACACAACTCCAAGAGGTAATTTCTTGTACGCTTCACAGATTCTTGGTCCTAATTCTTCTCCTTATGGAAGAACAAGTAGTGGCTGTAACGTGAGCAATCAACAGACCCAGATGCCTTTAAGTCCTTTTCATCTTCAATCAAGTGAGTGTTTTCAATCTGAGGCAAATCCTCATATAGTGAAGACTGAAGCCAGCACTTCACATCATCATGCTCATAAATTTCACAACCCTCTATTGAGAGGGCATCATGCAGTTAACCAGCATCAAGGGAGTGAAAGCTCCAGCGAAGCTGAAGCCATCAAGGCCAAGATCATAGCTCACCCTAAATACTCTAACCTCGTGGAAGTTTACATGGATTGCCAAAAGGTATAAGCATGTAGAAGAAGATCATATCCTCTTAGTTCCCGAAAAACTTAATGTTGTTTTGTTGGTGAACCTTTTATCTCTTTTTGTCTCTGGTATACTTTAAGGTTGGAGCTCCACCTGAGATCGTTGCTCGACTTGTGGCCGCTCGACAGGAGTTTGAATCAAGACAGCGATCTTCAGTTAATTCCAGGGATGCTTCGAAAGACCCTGAGCTAGATCAGTTCATGGTGAAGTTTAATGCTCTAAATCTATTTAAGCAGCTTATATACCTTAAAATCAGCCTCTTTTTCTCATCTGGGTCCGGTTAGTAACATGTTTCTAAACATCTGAAACGACAAACACAGGAAGCGTACCACGACATGCTAGTGAAGTACCGGGAGGAGCTTACGAGACCCTTACAAGAAGCCATGGATTTCATGCGTAGGATCGAAACTCAGCTTAATATGATCTGCAATGGTCCTCTACGGATCTTTAATTCTGGTACGTAGACCTTCTATCTTAAAAGTCTGAATACTTCTAACTGATATTTAATTCTCCTAGTATTTAGCAGAATAAACAAAAGGCCTGTTCGTTAACAGAGAATAGAGAGAGGTGGAAGAGAGAAGAGAGCTGGGCCTCACCTAGCATGGAAAGGAGTAGAAAATTCGATTATATATATATATATGTTCATTTCATGATTGAGAGTGGATTTAGATTTACTTGAACAGTGCAGAAACGAGATCACCAGTCCAAACTCCGATTGCTAACAAAACATTAATAAAGAACCTTTATGTTCTTATCTCCTTCAGTCATTAGCCATTTCTTCCATTCCTCGGTGAGGTATGCTGTGGAAGAGATTACACATTCCAATAGTATTACTCGTAACAAACCCTAATCACGAGCCTACAGTCGAGGGCTTTGGATTGTTAAACTTTTCCTGAATCTACAGGCAAAAGGCACTTGTGTAGAAACAAGAGATGATGACATTGCATGGTTACTTCTCTCACATATGTGTTATATATATATATTTTTTATTATTATTTTTCAGTTCTTGGAAAATTTAAGTTAACCCTTACGAGGGTTCTATTTTTGATAGGTCCGAATCCATACATGGGTTTTGTGGGATATACTGTACATACTTCGATATTGATGACATTATTAGTGTTGTCATTTCTTACTTAGTTTAGGCTTTTCATGTCCAAATTTTGATTTGCTTTTGCAAACCGAAGAACCTAGGATGCTGTTCAAATCGAGGCTACCCCATGTAACCTGTACGACTCGCCAGAACGTGGTCTTGGTTCTTAATGAATTTCTGTAGACCATTACCCTTTTGCCATCTTCAACCACTTTCCAACCTCTTCTCACTTCCCAGTTTCTTTTTCCTAATGATTTTCCTACATTTCTAAGAGCGTTATATACTTCTAGTACTCGGGCATTGTCGTAATAATTTAGAAGGAAAATTTTGGAGAGGGCTACAGAGAGTGGTCGGAGGAGGCGATCGATCTGGGTGGGTACAACTTTTGATGGTGGAAGATGGAGGTAGAAGAGTGATCTTCCTGAGATTAAGCAAATGTGAGTTTTGTTTTGCTAGTTCCAAGAAAGAAGTCTTTGTTCCTTCTTCGAGTTAAGTAGAGAATTGCATTAGTAGTATGTTTGACTGATGGGAATTAAATGGAAGAGAGTAAGACTGTAAAAGCCTTCAACGGCTTACTGATTTGACCTTTTCTTTCCATTTCTTGGTTTTCCAAATGGTAATTATCCTTTTTAGTTCTCCTAGAATCTGGAATTTAAGTGCAGAAGTTTCTTGGAAATGAAAGAAACTTCAGACACTACTGAGGAAAGCACTTGGAACCCCCAACAACATAATTATGTTATAGCATACACATTGGCTTTTTACATGGTTTTTCCTGTTTCTATTTTGTTCTTCAACTGCACTAGTGAATAGTTCCTCAGCTGTAAGTAGAGTCACTATTCTTTAACATGATTCGAAAACGGAGATGCTATTTCTCAGTTGACTTATGGTGAAGTGTGTGAACCATACCAGAAAGGGAAAAAAGTTGAAAAGACATTTGCTTTGTGGATAAATATATAGGGAAAGCTGACTGAAGTTCCAAACTTCAGTCCAGAGCCAGGTTGCTTCAAGCGTCAATAGTAGAAAGCTGGTGAAAGCTTTCTGCGAGCTCTTAACATTAACTGATACCCAATTCCGAAGCTGATTATTCTCATTGCTTGTGTTTCTGGTCTCTATAGTTCTGTGGAAGATTTAATTTAGGACAATTCATAGAACTAAAACTCATCTAATTCATGGAAAATGTTCCTCTTTTTGTTTGATTGAATGAGCAGATGAGAAATCTGAGGGTGTTGTCTCATCTGAAGAGGATCAAGAGAACAGTGGAGGAGAAACAGAATTGCCTGAGATTGATCCTCGAGCTGAAGATCGAGAGCTCAAGAACCACCTCTTAAAGAAATACAGTGGTTACTTGAGTAGTCTTAAACAAGAACTCTCTAAGAAGAAGAAAAAGGGCAAGCTGCCAAAAGAAGCTAGGCAGAAGCTCCTAAATTGGTGGGAGCTACACTATAAGTGGCCATATCCTTCTGTAAGTTTGTCCTTTCTATTATTTAAACTTGTTATTCATTAGTGGAGGAGAGTTAAATCAAAACTAAATTGATTGATAGATTAAACTACTTGTATTGTGTATACCTGATTAAAGCTGGTCGCTTGGTTTATATCTTTAGTTTATCGAATCGTGGAAGCACGTAATTTACAGATTAGTGCGTATGCCTGATTTCATACTTTCTTGGTAATGTACCTAACAGGAGACAGAAAAGGTGGCATTGGCAGAATCAACTGGTTTAGACCAGAAACAAATAAACAATTGGTTCATTAATCAAAGGAAAAGGCATTGGAAGCCCTCAGAAGACATGCAATTCATGGTTATGGATGGTCTACACCCACAAAGTGCAGCTCTTTATATGGATGGCCACTACATGGGCGATGGTCCCTATCGTCTAGGGCCATAAACAATCCTTGTCTAGCAAACTAAGCCCTGTAATATTAATTGCAAGACTTGGGTAATGTCTTCTAATCTATAAAACCATACTATTTTTGTTTTTCTCACCACAAAATGCCCATTACTGTATAATCTTTTACTACATAGCTTATCGTGTTTGTCGTTACAAATCTTGTAGTCGTCGTCGTCGTTATTGTTGCTGTCTTGTTTATCAAATTTAGACTCTCTCTTAGTTTTGTTTTGGCATTATAGAAAACTTTATTGAAAGTTTTGATTGGTAGCTTTCCTATGTGAATGTGTATGAAAGTGTGGTTGCAGAGGGATATGGATAATGCAGAAGAGAAGGGTTTATAATTTATCGATGAATCAATTTTACTGTGATTGCATTTCTCTTTGTGCGGATACTACTGCTTTGGTGCTAAGTGTGTATGGTGAGCAGTTAATGTATGATTGGGGATGGAATCATATTTTACATGTTTGGTTGATGGTTTGGATGTTTTAGAACTCCATTGCCTGTCTCGCTTTTGTGTTTATTATTCGGATATGTCGTGTATTTTCCTTAATGGAATGTACGAACCATGTTTAATCCTGAGAACATGTCTTCTTGAATATGCCGGAAAGAATTGTTTTTGCTGTTAACATACACATTTTAATCCACAATGATATAGTTTTCTCCTAAAAAATGTAACATGAGTGGTACTTGAAGAAGATTGAAAGGAAAAATTCTTTATTTCTTACGTACTTTTTTTAGTTTACAATGAATCAGAATGTAAACTACCTAATTTAGAGAGAGAATTTTAACTGAAATTCCTCAAATTAAAGGAAATCATTAACACCCTTAATATTTTTCAAATAATAATAGTATTTACAGCTAATATATATCTCGACACTTCCTCTTAAATTGTATTATCATGGAAATTAGAGTTATTCAACCCTTTGGTAAGAATGTCTGCGAGTTGGTACTTCTTGGAACATGAGATAGGCACACTAGTCCCTCCTCTTAACTTTTCTTTAATGAAATGCCATATGTTTTAGTCCTATCATATTGTATAGGAGCAATATTGATAGTAGATTTGTTATAACAGTAGAGTTTTATAGGACCTTTCCACTTGACTCTCTAAAACATTTAGGATAATCTTTAGCCGCAACATCTCACACAAGCCTTGAGCAATTGCTGTGAATTCTGATTCAATAGATGACCTAGCTACAACATTATGCTTTTTACTCCTCCATGTTATAAGATTACCTCCAATCGATTATCCACCATAGATCCTCCATAATCTGCATCGGTGTAGACTTCAAGGGCATGATCCTTTGTCTTTTGAACAAGATTCTTTCTCTTGGATTTTCTTTCAAATATTGTAACACTCTATAAGTGGCTTATAGCTGTGGCTCCCTCGCATCATGCACGAATTAACTAATTACACTTACAGAGTATGCTATGTCTGGTCGAGTATTTGCAAAATAGATGAGCCTATCTACAAGCCTCTGGTACATTTTTCTATCCATAAGAGGTTCTTTCGCTTCTCCAAGTTTTTGATTAGCTTCTATTGTGTAGATACCTTTAATAAATCAACTACATATTTTTGTTGGGATGTGAAAATCCCGTTTCTGGAGTATGTCACTCAATACTTAGAAAGTACTTCAGTCTCCCAAGCTCCTTTATCTCGAATTCCTTGACCGATTGTTGTTTCAGTTCTAGTTTTTCCTTTTCATCATTCCTACTGACAATGATGTCATCCACATACATAAGAAATCTTGTCACTCCTACTACAGACGATTGCTTATGTTTTCACAACTTTGGTAAACCTTACAAACCATATTTTTGGTGATTGTTTTAGTTCATAAAGGGCCTGTTTCAACTTGCAAACTTTATCCCTTGGTTCTTTTTCAAATCCTAGAGTGACATCCATGTGAATTTCTTCATCTAAGTTTCCATGAAGAAATGCATTTTTTTCATCGTATTGTAAAAGTTTTCAATCAAAATGTGCTGCTAGGGATAGTAAAATCCTAATAGTGTTCGTTTTTGCCATAGGTTCAAATGTCTCATGATAGTCTAGCCCATAAGTTTGAGTATATCCCTTAGCCACCAACATTGCTTTATATCTCTTAAGTGGTCCGTCAACTTTAGGTGTAATAGTCCACTTACATCCAACTATGTTCTTCCCCCTTTATCTATCCACGATCTCCCAAGTTTGATTCTTTTCTATAGCAGCCACCTCCTCTTTTACGGCATTTCTCCATTCTATTTTTGACAATGCCTCAGATACGGTAGTAGGGATAAAAATGGTGTTGTGGCTGGTAATGAATTTTCTATGGTTTGGTGGTAGATTCTTAAGTGACAGATAGTTGAGACAATGGGTACTTGGGTCTTTTGGTGCATTCTCTACTGCCTTTTCTGATAGCTATAGGAAGACGCATGTCATCACTAAATGGTTCTATTGACTGTGTGCTTAGGGTTGGATATGATCTTACCGTGGGGTTCTTGTCAAAGATTGAGTTGGATTCTTGAACTAGTTGCAGATCTGGAATCGTCCTCCTAGTATATACTTGTGAAAATCTTGGAATATTATGAATAACCTGATTTCGAACTTCAGAAGATATAGTTTTAGGAACTTGGGATGGATTCAAGTTAGATTCTGCAAAAGTAGGAATTGATGATGGACTTTGATTTGATGAAGAAACAAACTTTGATGGAGAACCGGTAAGTGATACCGACTTTACTGGACGACTAGGGAAATCAAGGGTACAAGTACTATCCAAAATGCTATTTTCTTATGGGGATGTAGTCTCTCCTTGAAATTTGGGTTGCTTGAAGTATGGTTGGTGTTCTATGAAAGTCACATCAGTTAAATCATAAAGTTTTGTGGTTAGATGATTATAATTGTAGAAGAATATCCAAGGAAAACACACGTGTACTCGGTGATTTAATTTTCCTCTTTGGTGACTATGAATGTGAATAAAGGTTCTGCAACCAAACACCTTAAGAATGAGTCCATTAGAACTTCAAAACTCTTGACAAAAGGTGTTGAGAACCTCTATGGGACTTTTGTTAGATAAAACTCGAGATGGCAGTTTATTGATCATTTAAGTAGCTAGGAGGACCACCTCACCCTAATTGGAAAATTTCCTTGAAAAGGTAAGGCTCAATTACATTGAGTAAGTGCCCATTTTTACGTTCAGCTACACCATTTTGTTGGAGTATATCAACACAATAAGAATCATAAATAATCCTTTACTTTTGAAAGTATGGAGTCATTGCGTGGTTGAAGTATTCCCTAGCATTGTCTGGCCTAAAATTCTTAATTTTGACCCCAAATTGATTATGAATTATGGAAAGAAATGTAGGGATAAAACATTAGATCTTTGTTTGAGTAAGTAAAGCCAAGTAACCCAAGTACAATCATCTACAAATGTAACAAATCATCTAGCACCAGAAATATTTCAAATAGGAGGACCTCATATGTCACTATGAATCAAATGAAAAGGTTTAGAACTTCTTTTTGACGGTACTTGGTTCCCATGGGACAATGATAATATGATTTATAATGAATATAAATTATTATAATTATGATGGTTAGTTAAGACGAATGAATGGTTACCATTATCATTAATAATAGTTAATTTTTTAAAATATTGAAAAATAAAA
>JAOTAZ010000002.1:3978746-3989028 GCA_025629785.1 Erythroxylum oxycarpum | reverse complement strand
AAATTTTTAATAATAATAATAATAATAATCAAAATAATAAAAATTTTATTACAGTTACAAGTTGATAATAACATAATTAAATATTATATATTAATATTTATACAATGACAAAATAATAAATAAATTATATCAACTATTCTTATTATATTATAAGAGTATTTTTGTCATTAACACTATTTTTTGTTCTGTATCTCGCAATCAAATATATTTCTATTCTCGTGATAAAAACAAATTTTTTTAATGTCTACTGCTGCCAAATATCTCGTCATGTCTCTCCGCATCTTGAAGACGCTAACCATAAATATAGTAAAACTAGCTACCACTCCCTTATCTTCTTCTCCGTTGCGCTTCATTTTCAAATCGCTTTCCACTACGTTTGTTCCTAGTTCGCTTTCTCGCCACAGACACTCTCGATCATGCAACTTCTGCCTCGAGATTTTTCTACGGCGGTTGCTGCTGTTCAAGTGGCTCCGGCGATGGACGGCAGAGGTGGTGAATTTTATCTCTTTCCTTTTTTTTTGTCAATCTTTAATTTTGTTCTGAGCTTCATTGAGTTGAGTTAAAAATATTAGTGGTGAAGGCGCAATGGAAAGTAGCAATAGATTTCAAGTGGACAAGAAATAACAAAGATGTTGTTGCTCTCAACATCAAGGATCGCAACTCCGCTGCTAATTTGGATCTTGTGCTTCGCGTCTATGACCAAATGTTTTCCCTCCAAAAGGTCGTCCTTTTTTTAAAAGAAAAAAGAAAAAGAAAAGAAGGAACTGGTTTTGCTTCACATTTCATCTAATTTCAATTCCTGCACAACTGCTTAGGGAAGAAAGGAATGCGGTTGTCAATAAGATGAAAGGAAAAGTAGAGACCTCAGAGCGTCAAAAACTCGTTAAGGAAGGTATTACTGGAAGATTTAGTCTTGTTTATCTTCTTATTTATCTCCTAGTGGCTCAAAATTTGTTATCTTTTTTCTGTGTTCGGGGAAGAATCTGAAGGAAGGATTCCTGAATTTGGAAGAAGACCTGCTCAAAGTCACGGATGAACTTCAACAGGAAGCGCAATGCATTCCTAACATGAAACATCCAGATGTTCTCATCGGGGATGAAGATTGTTCCACATTCAGAAAAATGGTAACATCACCGACCACTTCTTGCCGCGTGTTCTTAGCATGCAGATGTGGTTGTGGTTGTTGAAAGAATTTTGCAATGCAGTTGAACTTTTATGTTCTGTTGTAGGTGGGTACTCCACGTGAGTTCAGTTTTCCTGTGTAGGACCATCTTCAAAAACACACAATTCATTGTGTCATTGTTTTCGATATGCCTATGTAATTGGTCATTAGAGCTCTATGATTCCATTGCTTTGGCCAATTTCTGGAATCTTTAGTTTTGGCTTTTGCATAAGATTGGCTTCTGATCAGTATGCATATTACTTTTTCTGGCTGAGCAGGCAGTGGGTCAAAATTCTACTATCTCAAGACTGAAGCAGTTATGCTAGAAATGGCCGTTATCAACTGGACTCTGTCATAAGTTATGAAAAGGGGCTTCACACCTCTAAGAACCCCAGAGATTGTAAGATCCTCAATTGTTGAAAAATGTGGCTTCCAACTCGAGGAGATAATACACAGGATGGTTCCCTGCCTCATTATTTTGTGGACTTTCTAATTGATTCTAAGTTCATTTGCAATAATTATGTTACTCAACATCTTAACTGTGAAGCTGAGTAACTTTGCACCATATAGTGGGCACGCAAACTATTATTGACGATTTTCGAAAACGTTGCCACCCTTATTGATCATTTATCAAGGTGCTTTTGTTCTTCAAGCACTGTTGAAAAGACGTTCATATATATTTTATATCTAAAACAATGATTTTTGTTCATGTGTGTGCACAGAATCAGCTAATGGACGATAAACATGTGCACTCCACACGTCTTTACAGTTTGGTGAATGATCAGCTACAACACTGGAATGCAGAATTTGAAATATACAAAATATTGGCTGATTCTTTGCAGGTTGTTTAGACAGTTCAGTATTGTTGTTTTTGTTTCTACTTCTACTTTGATTTATGATTTCTGTTAAACAATCATTTCAGGCTGAATGGCCTTTCCTAATGAGAAGGGAGAAGTAAGTCAATGCAAGATTGGAATGAATAGATGCTGCAAGAAATACCAATGACAGTTCTTCATCCAGAATTGAAGACCTTGAGCTTCACTTGCAGAAGTGTATCAAGGGAAAAAAAAGATCTTGAAATCAAAATGGAAGAGGCTATCTAGGATTCAGGTTGAACTAGAAATCTTTAGTTTTTCTTGGGGTAATATTCTCAAACTTAAACAACTAAATTGTTGCATAAATCAGGGAGAAAGGATATAAAAGAAGAATTATGTTTGATGGCCTCAGCTTTAGCTAAAGAATTGAGCATTGTGGAGACAGTTAAATCGTTGGAAACAGACTGCGACTGAAGCAGTTTCATTGCGTGATAAATCTCAATCTTTAAAAACCTTGCTGAATGAGAAGGTTCCCTTTTCCTTGTTTTTGTTGGTTGTTTTGGTCATATTTTGATAAGTGGTAGAACAAAATCATAGGTTTCGTTTTATTTAGTCGTGACTGCATAATTCAAAAAATGACGGAGTGGATTAAATGGACACTTCTCGTTTTGGATTAGGATTAGTTAGAACCAAAGTTGAAATCCTCTATTTTTTATATTATCTTCAGCGCACTAACAAATTCACTTGTTTTCTTGTGTTGCACAAGTCTTCTTTCTTCTTGTTATAATTTCAAAAGCCACTTATTGTTATACAACTCTTCTGCATGATTTTACTTTTCTAAACTTTTTTTTCTACATTTGAAACCAAAATACGGTACTTCTAGTTTTATTTAATTGTTCAATGCAACTATATATGGGATGCTCATAGTTGAACAAAAAAGTTTTTCAAATTAGTTAGTAATTACTTGTATCACAATTTGTGGACCTTCAAAATAGATTATTTGATATTTCTAAATTTATGTTCTTGTTATTATCTTAGGGATAGATCGCATATGTCTATGCTAACTGTTTATCTCCGTTGTTATGATCATGTTCTGTAAAATTTACAAACTCTCTTGTTTATATTTACAAACTCTCTTATTTATGTAGATATATAAGCTAGATGGGATACTGCGAGAGGCGACAGCATCTCCGGGTTATGCCCATCACTGGAGGTACCGACAGCTTTCCCTCACTCATCTCTGTTTTGCGGATGATCTGATGATTTTCAGTCGTGCAGATTCCGATTCTCTTGAGATCACCCGCCTGGCTCTGACAGTTTTTGAGAGGGTTTCTGGGTTAGCCATGAACTCGGATAAGAGTCGAGTCTTCTTTTCCGGGATCCCCGAGGCGGAGGTTTCCTCTTTACAGAGTATCCTTGGGATTCAGATTGGTGCCCTCCCGATCTGTTACCTGGGTGTCCCACTTATCACTACTCGGCTGAAGCACGCAGATTGTCTTCCTCTGGTGGAGAGGATACTTTCCCGGATTCGACTGTGGACTTCAGCCTCTCTTACCTACGCGGGGCGGCTGCAGCTTATTCGATCTGTGCTCTTCTCTATATAGGTCTACTGGTTCGGTATGTTTCTACTGCCTGCTAGTATCACTCGCCGCATTGAGAGTATTCTGTCAGCTTTTCTCTGGAGGGGTACTTCATTGTCCCACACTGGTGCTAAGGTGGTATGGAAGTCAGTTTGTTTTCCGAAACAGGAGGGTGGACTTGTAGTTAAGAGGATCAGGGATTGGAATAGAGCGGTCACGCTTAAGTATGTGTGGCGACTATTCAAAGATAGATCTTCTACATGGACTAAGTGGGTACATGCAGTGTTGCTGCGGAGTAGATCCTTTTGGCATATTCGGGTTCCGTCGAGCTCTTCCTGGGTTTGGCGAAAGATTCTGTTGAGCCAAGAGTGGTGCAAAGGCCTTATTGTAGCTTGTATTGGTGATGGGAGAGATACTTCCCTTTGGCAGGATTATTGGTTACCAGATCAGGGCCCCTTATGTGATCGATTCTCCTTCTGTGATCTATCATCTACTGGGCTCTCTTAGGATGCTCAGGTTTCAGAGATCATTCGTGATGGAGAGTGGGTTTTTTTGGAGGGAAGTGATGAGTTTCAGCAGATCTGGGACTCAGTCCGCTTTCGATCGCAGCTTCAGTCGGATAGTTGGGCTTGTAGAGGTCACTCATCAGGAGTATTCTCTGTCAACTCTGCTTGGCACCTTCTCCGAGCTCGACATTCAGTGGACCCGGTTCACCATTTATTGTGGTTCCCAGGGCATATTCCATGACACTCTTTCATCCTTTGGTTGGCATCACAGGAGCAACTCCAGACCATGGATAGACTCCAGTTCTTCGACGTCCTGACCTCTTCGACGTCCTGACCTCTTCGACTTGTGTACTTTGTGGTACTTCTATAGAGACACATGATCACCTCTTCTTTTAGTGCCAATTCTTTGCCGCTGTTTGAGGTTCCCTCTCAACAAAGACCCACAATGCTTGGCCTTTGACCTCCCAGGTTCCTCTTCTTCAATGGGCTTGCACTCATCTCCACCGGTGCAAGGATTACCGACATCTCGTTTCACGGTTAGTCCTCTTAGCCAATGTTTACTTTCTTTGGTATGAGAGGAATAACCGCATCTTCAGTAGATGTCACCGATCTACCCACGACATCATTGAGGACATTACTGAGCTTATCCGTTCCTGGCTTCTCGACCTTGAGACTCGACTTCAGATAACTGTTCTTCAGTGGTATATCTGGAAGCTTTCTACCTAGTTATTTTTCTTTGTTTAGTGAGCCGTCTGTGGCTTATGTTTTGTTTTGAGAGCCGTCTGTGACTTATTTGTTTTTCTATTTTGAGAGTCGTTTGTGGCTTATTTATTTTTCTATTTTGAGAGCTGCTTGTGGCTATTTGTTTACTTTGTACATAACATCTCTTGTATGAACCCTCCTTTTACTTAATATATATGTTACCTTAAAAAAAGGGATTGGATTGATTTGATGGTTTTGATAGAGATGGGATGAAGGTAACCCTTCTTTGTCCTGCTTGTTAAAGAAAAATTGATTTTCAGACAATTGCATTCGTTAATGCATGCACTTAGTATTTGGTTTTATTTTTAATTTTATGGTTAAGGTTCACAGTTTTATAATGTAGGTTTTAACAATTAGGTTTTATAGTTTAAGGCTTAGGGTTTAGAAATTAGGATGGTGTTTAGGATTAAAGTTCAAGGTTTAAGTTATAGGTTATAGGTTATAGGTCTTAGGCATTAGGATTTAGGATTAAAGTTCAAGGTTTAGGTTCTAGGGTTTGGATTTTAAGTTTCAGGTTTTAGGATATAGGATATATGATTTAACATTTAGTATTTAAGTTAAAGGTTTAAGATTTAGGTGTTTTGTTAAGTTCACCTTTTTTTTACTGCATGTTGCATATATTATTTTGATATGATTATGTGTATTCTCGATTTTTTCAAAACTTTTTTCCTAATTTTGTCATTTTGCTTGCTTATAATATAACCTTTAATTTTTAAAGTTCATAAATTTTTGTTTCCAATACTTTTTTTCAATGTCGAGCACAAGTGGAGGTTTTCTAAGCACAATTAGAGGTGTTGCTAGCACGATTGTCTAAAATCTAATCCAACAATTCCAAAGCTTTGGGTAAGTGTAATTATTGTATTATACTATAAGGAGAACCTTTTCTTATAGATTGTAAATATTTATTGCTACAGTTTATTGAAGAAAACGACTCCAATGATGATGAGAATGGATTGATTTGATGCTTTTGATAGCGGAGGGATGAAGTTAACTATTTTTTCTTATTTGTTAACGAAAAATTGATTATAAGATAATTGCATTCCATAACGCATGCACTTAATATCGGGTTTTATTTTTATATTTAGGGTTTAAGGTTTAGAGTTTTATGGTTTGGGTTTAAGGTTTATGTTTTATATTTTAAGGCTTAGGCTTTAGAATTTAGGATTTAAAATTTAAGGTTTAAGTTATAATTTATAGGTTATAAGTGATAGGTATCAGGATTTAGGATTTAGGTTCAAGGTTTAGGATCTGGGATTTAGAGTTTAGGTTTTAGGATTTAGGATACAGGATATAGGATTTAAGAATTAGAATTTAACTTTAAGGTTTATGATTTAGGTGTTTTGTTAAGTTCACATTTTCTTTCCCCATGTTGCAAATATTATTTTGATATGATTATATGCATTCTTTACTTAATTCATAATTTTTTCAAATTTTTGTCATAATAAATGCTTATATTTAGCATAATATTTAATTTTTCAAGTTCGTAAAATTTTATTTCCTTCGTTATTTGTCGACTTTAGGCATAAGTGGAGGTGTTTTATGTAGAGTCAGAGGTGTTGTAAGCACAATTGCAAAAAATCTACTCAAACAACTTCAAAGCTTTGGGTAAGTGTAGCTATTGCAATTTACTACATGGAGAAACTTTTTTATATATTGTAATTATTTATTGCTACAGTTTTTTGGAGAAAACGACTCCAGTGATAATGGGAATGGATTGATTTAATGGTTTTGATAGAGATGGGATGAAGGTAACCCTTATTTGTCTTGCTTGTTAAAGAAAAACTGATTCTCAAATAATTTCTTTCCTTAACGCATGCAATTAGTGTTGGGTTTTATTATTAAGTTTATGGTTAAGGTTTAGAGTTTATAGTTTAGGTTTTATAGTTCAAGGCTTAGGATTTAAATATTAGTGTTTAGGATTAAAATTTAAGGTTTAAGTTATAGGTTATAGGTTTTAGGCATTAGGATTTTTAGGATTAAAGCTCAAGATTTAGGTTTTAGGTTTTTGGTTTTAGATTTTAGGTTTTAGGCTTTAGGATATAGGATTTAATATTTAGGGTTTAAGTTTAAGGTTTAATATTTAGGAATTTTGTTAAGTTCCCTTTTTTTACTGCATGTTGCAAATATTATTTTGATATGATTGTGTATTCCTGACTTTTCATATTTTTTTCCTATTTTTATCGTTATGCATTCTTATATACATGGTATAACCTTTAATTTCCAAAGTTCATAAATTTTGTTTCCTTGTTTATTTTTCAACATCGAGCATAAGTGGAGGTTTTCTAAGTACATTTGGATGTGTTGCTAGCACAATTGCCGAAAATCTAATCCAACAATTCCAAGAATTTGGGTAAGTGTAACTATTGTATGTTACTACAGGGAGAATCCTTGCTTGTATATTGTAATTATTTATTGCTACAACTTGTTATAAAAAATGACTCCAGCGATGATGAGAATGAATTGATTTGATGCTTTTGATAGCGAAAGGATGATGGTAGTCATTTTTTGTCTTGCTTGTTAACGAAAAATTGATTCTAAGATAATTGCATTCCATAACGCATGCACTTAATATCGGGTTTCACTTTATGTTTAGGGTTTAAGGTTTAGAGTTTTATAATTTAGGTTTTAAGGTTTATGTTTTATAGTTTAAGGCTTAGGCTTTAGAAATTAGGATTTAGGATTTTTAGAGTTTAGGATTAAAGTTTAAGGTTTAAGTTACAAGTTATAGGTTATAAGTGATAGGTATCAGAATTTAGGATTTAGGTTCAAGGTTTAGGATCTGGGATTTAAAGTTTAGGTTTTAGGATTTAGGATACAAGATATAGGATTTAAGAATTAGAATTTAACTTTAAGGTTTATGATGTAGGTGCTTTGATAAGTTCACATTTTCTTTCCCCATGTTGCAAATATTATTTTGATATGATTATATGTATTCTTGACTTAATTCATATTTTTTTCTATTTTTTGTCATAATAAATGCTTATACTTGCTATAATATTTAATTTCTGAAGTTCATAAATTTTTGTTCCCTTCTTTATTTGTCATCATCGAGCACAAGTGGAGCTTTTCTATTTACAGTCTGATGTGTTGCAAGCACAATTGTTTAAAATCTAATCCAACAACTCCAAGGCTTTGGGTAAGTGTAACTGTTACGTTTTACTACGGGGAGAACCTTTCCTTGTATATTATAATTATTTATTGCTACAGTTTGCTGGAGAAAATGACTCCAGTAATAATGGGAATGAATTGATTTAATGGTTTTGATAGAGATGGGATGAAGGTAACCCTTATTTGTCTTGTTTGTTAAAGAAAAACTGATTCTCAAATAATTTCTTTCCTTAACGCATGCATTTAGTGTTGGGTTTTATGATTAAGTTTATGGTTAAGGTTTATAGTTTATAGTTTATGTTTTATAGTTTAAGGTTTAGGATTTAGATATTAGGATTTAGGATTTAGTGTTTAGGATTAAAATTTAAGGTTTAAGTTATAGGTTATAGGTCTTCGGCATTAGGATTTAGGATTAAAGCTCAGGATTTAGGTTTTAGGGTTTGGATTTTAAGTTTTAGGTTTTAGGATATAGGATTTAATGTTTAGTGTTTAAGTTTAAGGTTTAATTTTTAGGAATTTTGTTAAGTTCCCCTTTTTTTAACTGCATGTTGCAAATATTATTTTGATATGATTATATGTATTCTTGACTTTTTCATATTTTTTTTCCTATTTTTATCATTATATATGCTTATATACTTGGTATAACCTTAAATTTCTGAAGTTCATAAATTTTTGTTTCCTTATTTATTTTTCAACATCAAGCATAAGTGCAGGTTTTCTAAATACATTTGGATGTGTTGCTAGCACAATTGCTAAAAATCTAATCCAATAATTCCAAGGCTTTGGGTAAGTGTAACCATTGTATGTTACTATAGGGAGAATCTTTACGTGTATATTGCAATTATTTATTGCTACAGTTTGTTATAGAAAACTGACACAACCTGCCCTTTTTGGGTCGTGTTGGCACTAGGGAATATGTAGGCTTAATGCTACCAAAACCCGTAGTAAGCATAACTTTTCTATATTCTATTAAAAATCCGGCATGACTCATTCATGTCTAATTAAACCTTATACCTACTTAATAGGTTGTAAGAAGTGAGGATCTAAATCTGCAATTCTCACATACAACATCGTTCTCAATAACATAACATGTTCATACATATATCATGTACATATGATTAAACCATGGAGCGTCTAGAAGCATTTGCAATTCACATCATACCAAAAACATTACTTGTCTGCTTATCCAAGCGAGTCTCAAAAGACTTGGATTTCTCTCTCTTGTCCGTCCTGCTAATCTCCTAAAATGTTGATAGTGAGGTGTGAGTCTACAATGCGACTCAGTGAGTTATAAACATACTACCATGCTTGTGAGGCTCGGTAATACAACGCTAGCTTCACAAGAATGGTCTATCAAATTTTTGAGCAACAATGCATGGTATCAATGAATACACAGGTAGTAATCTCAAATGCGGCAATAACATGAATGTCAATAATAAGCTCAAAACAAATTGTTCAAAGAAAAGATAAATCTGGGTTCTAAATTCTTCTGAGTTTCTTTCAAAAGTCTCGTTTCTTTCAAAAGTCTAGTTGAATTTCTTTCAAAAACTCTAGTTTCTTTCAAAAGTCTCGTTTCTTTTAAAAGTCTAGCTGAATTTCTTTCAAAAACTCTAGTTTCTTTCAAAAATCTCATTTCTTTGAAAAGTCAAGTTGAATTTCTTTCAAAAACTCTAGTTTCTTTTAAAATTATGAGTTTCTTTCTCATTTATGAGATTCTTTCTCATTCTTTCTCAGTTCTGAGATTCTTTCTCATTCTTAGGAAGAGACAGAGGCATGCTAGTACGGCATATCTCCCCTTTTCTCACTCTTTCTGAGATTCTTAGGAAGAGACAGAGGCATGCTAGTGCGACATATCTCCCCTTTTCTTATTTTTTCTGAGATTCTGAGGAAGAGACAGAGGCATGCTAGTACGACATATCTCCCCTTTTCTTATTCTTTCTGAGATTCTTAGGAAGAGACAGAGGCATCCTAGTACGACATATCTCCCCATTTCTTATTCTTTCTGAGATTCTTAGGAAGAGACAGAGGCATGTTAGTACTGCATGTAACACTCCACTCCCGCAAGACCCGAACCCGACATCTACTGTGATATCCAAGTCCGTGCTCCGCGAAGGTGGCGTGCTAACCACTCAATCAGAAATCGATACGTTACTTTTGTAAAACACATGTGCGGAACTCCATACCCAAATTGGGTACACATTCAATCACATCCAAAAGTAATACACACATTTTTCAAAAGTCACAGAGGTCAATTTCACAAATACAAACAAATACTTTATTACAAAAACAAAGACATAATGCAGACACAGACTGATCCCGACTTCTGACCTTTACTTGAATCCTGCAAAC
>JAOTAZ010000002.1:3962098-3977758 GCA_025629785.1 Erythroxylum oxycarpum | reverse complement strand
ATAGGTGATAAATGGACTAGTACTTAAGTGACAAATGGATCCATTCTTGTGTGACAAGTGAACCAATACTTAGGAGACATATGGACTGATTAATTGGTGACATATGGCAGCATCTAGAGTGGATTAGTGGCAGCATCTTGAGTTGGCAAATGTAAGATATGCCTTAGGACAAGTATTGTGCTTGAATGGTGACACCTAACATGTTGATGTGTTTGAATGGTGACACCTAGCATGTTGATGAAACAAATTCCAGCAGCAACATTTATGTTGTTTCTCTCATATCTCTTCCACAAAATTTCTTCAACCTTTCTCTATATTATTGTCTTTGCCTTAGCTAAGTTGGTACTTGAAATTCATTCCTTAATCTCTCACAAAACAACCAATAAAACCAGCTGAAAGCTACCTTTATGTTGCTGAACAAAATCAACTTGTTTTCATCCTAAGTTGGTGATGAATTTTCCTTGCATGGAGACTTGATTTAATCTGGAGTTTGAGCTGTATTGAAAGCCTAACAAGTAAGTGACAATATGATCTTTAAGATATGTTTAGTAGTATTAGAGGTATGCCTGAATTGGAATGACATATGTGAGATATTGGTGAAGAAGTGTGCTGAAATCTTATGAACTGAAAATTTTCACTGAACACGTCTTGGTATTTTGATTATAACTTGATTTGTATATTTCTAAATGAGTTGATTCTTAATTCAAATTAAACTAGAGACATATGTTTAGAACTTTTCTGAAGACGCCGAATGTTAATTCTATCTCTAAGCATCTCAAAATCTAGCTGGAATTAGAGTTAGAAATTCTATTACGGTTTAAAAACAGTCTGAACTCTTTTGGGTATAATTTTCAGTATGCTGACTCAAATTGTATAATTTTGGTGTTATTACAAACTGAAAACATAGTGAATCAATTGTCTAGAAGAAAGTGGTACTGAAATACACCATTTTCCTTCTCATAAAGTTCATGCAAAGTTATCCCGAAAGGGGAGTGTTAAGATGAAAATGCTGAGGTGTACTAGAATTTGATGACTGGAATGTTCTGAATATGTTTTGGTATTTTAGTTATATTTTGATATGTAGATTTCGAAATGAAATGATTTTTATTTTAAATTGAACTATAGACATAATTCTACAACTTTTATGAAGAAGTCAAATTTTAATTTTGTCTCTATGATTTTCAAAATTGGCTTGAAAGTGAGTTGTAGCTTAAGTTGAAACACTGTCAGGGACAGAAATCATATCCTGTGGTTATTGAATAAACTGTATTGATGTGGTCCGAATTGGACTAAGGTGTCTTCACCAAAGTTGTAGCTTATTCTCTTAGCTTTAATTTGGTATAAAGTTTGGTATTTTAGTTATATTTTGATCTGTAAACTTCCAAATAAAATGATTCTTGTTTTAAATTGAACTAGAGACATAATTCTACAACTTTTATGAAGTCAAATTTTAATTTTGTCTCTATGATTTTCAAAATTGGCATGAAAGTGAGTTATAGCTTAAGTTGAAGCACTGTCAGGGACAAAAATCATGTCTTGTGGTTATTGAACAAACTGTATTGATGTGGGCTGAATTAGATCAATGTATCTTCACCAAAATTATAGCTTATTCTCTTAGCTTTAATTTGGTATAAAGTTTGTAATTTTTGGATATCTGAGCTGAAAGATATGAGTTGTGAAAATAGAGGGTATGATCATGTACTTGCTAAAAGTTCAAATGTGTACAGTCTGTGGTATTTTGTTCATAACTCTTTGAATACTAAATCAAATTAGATTATTTTGGAGTCATTAGAAACTTGAGACATTATAAAATAGCTTTTCAGAAGGAAGTATTGCCTAATTTTATCATTTACCCTACCAGATTAATTATGCAAAGTTGACCTGAAATCATATGGGTAGAAAATTTGAAGTGATCACTTAGGTTTTGAAATTGTTTTCACATTATTTTATTTTAGTCCGAATTATAAGTAACAAATGTTATTAATGAGGGCTTTGATATCTGATCGGTTTGATGATGAAAATTACAATAAGATACCTGGAATTGTCATGAACATGCATTATACATATTCAATATACATTAATGAATTTTTAGTCATGCACAATAGTGATTTGTATATGTGTTAAATGTTATAGAGGAATGCATAAAACGACCACTTTCAGATATTGCTGGGACTTCAAGGCAATAAGCAAACGGGAGCAATTGTAAGTAATTTAGACAGTAACTTTTGTGAGTAACCTAATATGATCTTACCTTGATTTGTCTTATTTATTACTGAATTGAAATTGATATTGATGAATGTCTACTGATTTGTGTACTGATTCCGGACATGAAGGTCCGAGATATTGATTGATGAATGTGATATTGAAGTAATACTTACCTTACTTTGTTCTGCTTGTTGAATTTGATTTATGTTGATTGTGTTCTGAATTCCGGACAATGATTGCCCAAGGCGTTCGATGCATGTTTATATCATTGGAAGTGCTACTTGCTTTGCATGAAATATCTTAAATGACTTTGTTTTGTTTAAAACTGTTGAGTCCTAGTTGTAGGTAAATAGGCATGCCTAGAAGAGTCTGCAGTTGCTTCTGTTAGTGACACTTCGGTGTCTTCGGTTAGTGACACTTTAGTGTCGAGACTTTGGTCTCTTCTGTGACACTTCGGTGTCGAGACTTCAATCTCTTCTGTATAAGTCTCGTTACCTGCTTCTGTAAATAGATTTAGCAGTCATTTGATTTTGTACTCTGATATCTGTTTGGCTTTTACATAAACTAAATTATGTTCTGATTCTGAAGGATTTATACCCTCTTGTGTTATGCAGTTCTGTTGATTATAAAAAGTTGTTCTGAAATGCATTTTGTTTAACTTTCGGTTAAAGAAATCTTTTAATGCATGTTGTTGCTGTTACATGATTCAGTATGATGAATTGTCAGTTTATGTATAGGATGGTTATTACTCACTAAGCTATATGCTTAGAACGGTAGATTTGTCCCGTGTAAGTTCAGAAAGGACTTAAGGACTGGGACAAGTCATCCGTAATGGCCAAAGGTAGTGTTTTGAAACCTGGATCGGCCATCTAACCGGAGGCCTTACTGGTCATCGGTGTGACGTCATAATTATGCAATAATTATATTTAATTATATATAATATTAAAAATATTTAAAAAATACAAAAAAAATTATTGAACCAGTGGTTGGACTGGTCGGACCGAACCGGTTTTGACCGGTTCTCACTGGTTCAATTGCGAACCGATTTTTAAGGATGAACCGGAACGGATAGCCGACTGGTCTGCTATGTATATGTGAACTTGATTGTAAGTTTGTAACAACGACACTTCAATTTGGTTTGGATTTTCAGCGAGTTTGTGCTATGTACTCTGTAATTTAATAATTTAATGTATGTTTCCTTAAATTGTTTATTGGAAGTTGTTGTACTGTTTTGTGTAGCATTTATATATCCTTTCAGGAGGTATGTGGGTGTTACATAATGGAGTTGAGTTTTTAAGTGGGGAGTGCCATAAATTGTTTAGGGAATTGAGAATTTTACATCATAAGCGTGTTTATACACCACAACAGAATGAGATAGTGGAGAGAAAACATAGACATTTATTACAGATAGCTTAAGTTATTATGTTTCAAGCTTCTTTACCTAAACACTTTTGGGGGGAGTCTATCCTTACAGCCACCTATCTCATTAATTGACTTCCTACCTCTCTTCTAAGGTGGAAAACACCTTATGAGGTTTTATATGGCTATCCACCCAAGTATGATTATATGAAATCTTTTGAATGTCTTTGTTTTGCCACAAATGTTCAACCCCATAAAGATAAGTTTGATCCGAGAGAATATAAGTGTATTTTCTTGGGATATAGTAATGGACAAAAGGTTTATAAGTTGTTTAATCTGGAATCACATTCTATTCTGGTTTCTAGAGGTGTAGTTTTTCATGAAAACACTTATCCTTATCAGTCATCATCTAATACAACACTAGTCTATTAACGACTAACACATGCATAAATAGTCTTCTCTAGTGAGAAGTTCTTCCGTCTTGCCCTCGTTGCATGTTTCTTGGGATTCACCGTGTGGCTATCTACCCCTCGAGTTTCGGCTATGGCAGATGACACCCTCTTAGTGGACATGACTCAGCTGTCCGTCGACGTTGGGGAGGAGGATGTGGTGACCTTTACGGCGGATGAGGTGACCCCTGGCGACTCGCCCAATCTCGCCCTGTGCTTGGTGGGTTAGTTTCTCACGGCACGGTTCATAAACTTTATGGCCATGAAACAAACGTTGGCCTCTCTCATGCGCCCTGTCCTGGGGATGCTCATCACGGAGTTGGAAGGTGGTACTTACATTTTCCAGTTTTACCATGAAATCGACATGAACAGAGTTCTTGATATGTGTCCTTGGACCTTTAATAATCAAATACTTCTACTGGAGACAATGGGCAACTATTCGCATCCCTTGGAGGTCCCCATTTCACACATCCTCTTATGGTTCAACTTCATGGCCTCCGCCTTGGCTTCCGTTCGGCCTCTGTTCTTGAAAAATTTGGGAACCAACTGGGCATCTTTGTCAAAGGGGACCCGGACAACTTCACCAACCTAACCCGACTCTACTGCGGGGTGAGGGTGAAGTGGGCCGTCGAAAAACCTCTCTGACATTCACTGAATATGAAGATGGCCGTAGATTTGGATGGTTTCTTGGTCTCTTTGGTCTATGAGCGCCTTCCTGGGTTTTGTTTTATTTGCGGCATCATTGGGCATGGGGAGAAGTTTTGTCCTGTCCCCGTCCTCACCAACGCTGCGGTGGTACCCAGGCAGTACGGCCCGCACCTTCGCGCTCCTACCAGCAAACCTCAGCTGACTATTGGGTCCAGATGGCTTAGGGATGAAGAGTTCTCTGGTTGGAGTCCTACCTCTAGTGCTAGCGCCCTGTCTCCCTAGGGCAGTAGCGATGGAGACGTCATTACCACCATGGATGCTGCATTTATGGCAGGGATAGTTGGCCACCCGCATGGGCCGGAAGGGGAGTCCCCATATGGCAAGGTTGTTGTCAGTGAACCTAAGCGCCGCCGCACGGGTACGGCTGTCGAGCTCCCCGACCCCCTGGAGCTGGCTGTGCACTCCGCTGGTTCTCTGGCCTCCATCGATAGTACTACGGCGGGTTATGGTTCCCAGACCCGCCGCCAGCTATGAGTCTCCTAAGCTGGAACTGTCGCGGGCTCGGCAACCCCCTGGCAGTTCAGAACCTAATGCAGATCGTTTGGGAACGTCGGCCGAACTTTATTTTCTTGTTGAAACTTTATGTACTTCCATTAAGCTTCATGAAATAAAGTCTCTTTTGGATTATGATGACTTCTTTTGTGTTGATGCTCTTGGTCGCAGTGGTGGGTTAGCTTTATTATGGAAGGGTGTTAATAGTGTACATTTACTGGGCTCCTCCAGCCATTTTATTGACGTGCAGGTATCAATCCCTGGTGTTGCCCCTTGGTGTATTATTGGTTTCTATGGTCAGGCCAATCGATTGCGTCGGACGGAGACATGGGAGCAACTCATCCATCTCTCCTCGATTTCACCACTACCTTGGGTTTGTATCCGAGATTTCAACGACATCCTCTTTCATTCTGAAAAGCGTGGGGGTCTACGCCAACCACTTTCTTTGCTCAATGGTTTTCATCATGCAGTTATGGAGGTTGGCCTTTCAGACTTGCCTTTTGACGGGTATCCTTTCACATGGGACAATGACAGGTTAGGGGACATGGATCGGTGTTTCGTCTCGGACATCTGGCGTGCCCACTTTCCTGTATCCAAAGGCTCGGTCCTCGATCTCTCTACCTCGGACCATCTCCCTCTACTGTTGCAATTTCAGCTCTATGTTCCTCGGCCACAAGCGCGTCTTTTTCGGTTTGAAAATCACTGGTCTAAGGAACCTGACTGTCGGCTGGTAGTCGAGCGTTGTTGGCGAGATTGTGCTGCTCCTGACTTCCTATCCAAACTTGCGGCTTGCTATCATCTTTTGGATGCTTGGGATCAGTCTTTCCGGCATCAATTTAAAGAACAGTTGGTTGCGGCTCGACATTGTATGAATCGACTACGAGGTCGGCGTTCGGAGGTGTAGCATCGGGAGTTTCTTCAGGCTAAGACGCGGTGGGTGAACTTACTTGCCCAATGCAAACTCTTCTGGAAGCAGAGGGCTAAAGCGGCATGGTTAAAGGAAGGCCATCGGAACACGCGATTCTTCCATGCAAAAGCTACTGCCCGACAACGTCGAAATCGAATTGCTCACTTGAAGGATGAGTTTGGTATGTGGCAGACGTGGGCGACAGGACTCCCACAGGTCATCTCTGATTACTTTGCTACACTTTACACTGCACAACTTTGTACCCCTGCTAACATTCTTCAATGGGTGTCGCACTGCCTCTCGGTCGAGGACAACTTGCTGCTTGATGTGCCGTTTACCCGGGAGGATGTTCGCAAGGCCGTTTTTAGTATGGATGGGGATAAATCTCCTGGCATTGACGGCTTGAACCCCGGATTCTACCAACGCTATTGGGATGTCATTAGTGATGAAGTTTCAGATTTTTGCCTTCAATGTGCCACTACTGTTATTATCCCCCCTTCCCTGCAGGAAACCATCCTTGTTCTCATCCCTAAGAAGCAGGACCCAGAATATATGTCTTACTTCCGTCCGATTGCTCTATGCCAAGTCCTCTACAAGATTATTGCTAAGTTATTGGCTAGTCGACTGAAGTGTGTCTTACCTAAACTTATCTCAACCACCCAGATTGCTTTTGTAGCTGGCAGACATATTCAAGACAACTCGGTGGTCACTTATGAGGCCATCCACTATCTGAGGGTTCGGCGACGAGGCAAGACTGGCTATGCAGTTCTTAAACTGGATATCCGTAAGGCCTATGACAGGCTTGATTGGTGTTTTCTACAAACAGTCATGCATCAGATGGGCTTCTCCGCTGGCTTGGACTGATCGCCCAATGTGTTACTTCAGTCTCTTATCAGGTGCTTCAGCAGGGAACACTCATTGGCCCGATTTATTCGGGCCGCGGCTTACTACAAGATGATCCCTTAAGCCGTTACCTATTCATTTTTTGTTTCGAAGCCCTCTCCAAACTTATTCAAGCCAGGGTGGCTCAAGAGGCTATTCATGGTGTCAAGATTGTGATTGGAGCTCCCGTCATCTCCCATTTATTCTTTGCCGATGACAATGTCCTCTTCTTCCGCTCTCAGATTAGTGAAGCCCAGGCTATTCAGACTTTATTACAGGAATATGAGCAAGCTTCAGGACAGTCCATTAATTTTAGTAAATCCTTGATTTCCTTTAGCCCCAACACTGATTTCGCGACCAAATCGGCCATCTGTTCGCTTTTGCATATTCAGGAACATGCTGACCTTGGCAGCTATCTTGGCCTTCCCATGGCTATTGGTTGTAACAAGAGAGAGGTTTTCGGGTACGTTAAGGATCGGGTTTGGAAAAAACTCAACTCTTGGATTGTTAAGCGGCTATCCAAACCAGGTAAAGAGATCTTATTGCGGACTGTTCTTCAAGCCATCCCGAATTATTTTATGATGCTCTTCCTTTTCCCCAAGTCGCTATGTGAGGACCTTGAGCGGATCATGTGTCGGTTTTGGTGGGGAACTGCAGCCAATCGGACAGGTATACATTGGATGAGTTGGGATCGCTTATGCCGACTATGTGTGGGTGGGGGCTTCGCTTTTAAGCACCTTCGCGAGTTTAATATTGCTCTTTTAGGCAAGTTAGGTTGGAAGCTTCTCACGGACCCTGACTCGCTAGTTGCCCGCTTGCTCAAAGCTCGTTACTTTGCCCATTGCTCATTCTTAGATGCACCCCTTGGTGCGAACCCCAGTTATCTTTGGCGAAGCATTCGGGAAAGCCAACATCTTCTTCGTCGAGGCCTATGCTGGAAAATTGGTAGGGGGGATAGAGTGCATATATGGACTGATCCTTGGTTACAGGATGTCACCAATCCGTTTATCTCTACCCCTTTTGACTCACATTCTGGTGTCCTCCTTGTTCAAGATCTGATACTTAATGGGCGGTGGAACTATGGGTTGATCACTATAGTCTTTAACGCACATGATCGTGGACTCATATTGAGCCTCCCACTTTCCGGTGCTGCTGCGGATGGTCTATCTTTGCTGTATGAGGACAACAGCTTCTTCTCAGTCAAGTCGGCTTACACGGCTCTCACCTTTACTCGTCCCGAGGCCCCCAATGCCGAGATGGTGCTGGTATGGAAGCAGTTGTGGAAACTCCAAGTCCCCCCGCAAGTGAGTAATTTTATTTGGCGCGCTTCACAAAATATCCTTCCGCTTCGTGAAAACTTGCTTTAAAGAAGGTTGATGTCCCGCCTTGGTGCCCATTTTGCCTTCAGGCGTCGGAAAGTCTGCTGCACTTACTGGTTACTTGTTCCTTTACTAAGCAGGTGTGGCTTTAGTAAAAAAAAAAATCAGGTGTGGCAGTGCTCGTATCTGGGCTGATTTTCGCCAACGGTAACCAACTTCCAAGAATGGTTGGGGCGGGTTTTTCGTTTGTTTACCTCCAGCGATCTGGCTTTAGCTTTGAGTTTATGTTGGCAGGTGTGGACTGTGCGTAACGCCCTTATTTGGAACCATACAGTTACTGCTCCTTTATTGGTGTGGGCTCGGACCTTACGCTATTACCATGATTGGTCAACGACACAGATGGGGGCTGCGCCTCATCGCCTAGCGGAGGGGGCACTTTCCTGGCAACCCCCTGCTCTTGAGTGGGTGAAACTTAATGTTGACGCTGCTACTTCTGTGGATGGCTCCTCCACCGGCTATGGCTGCATTGCGTGTGATCATTCGGGGTCCATTTTGGGTGTTCGAATCGGCAGACTGGAGGGCGTTTTTCGCCCCAAGATTGCTGAAGCTTTGGCCAACAAGGAGGCCCTCAGTTGGATTGATCGTTCTGGTTGGCCACGGGTCATCGTGGAGAGCGACTACCTTCTTGTTATTCAAGCACTCCTGGATCGTCACTTCGTCGATGCCACTGCTTTCGGTGATTTGATCTCTCATTCCCGTTCCCATCTTTCTCAACTTGACTGCTAAGTTGTTTTTCATCATGTAAGACATTTTGCTAATCAGGTTGCTCATGGGTTAGCCCAGGCTTCCCGAACCATTGCAAACGTAGGCGAGTGGTGTTGTAATTTCCCTTCCTTTGTACTCTTATGAGTTTGGATTGTTAATATATCTCTACCCTTTCTCAAAAAAAAAATATACAACACCAGTTGTTCCAATTCCTTTGGTTCCAACTAACCAGCCTTCAGATATTCTTGATGTTTTAACTTTTGAAACTACAGTTCTCCTGTCAATTTACCCATTTCAAACACTGATACATTTTCCACCAAATCTTTATCATCTCCTTCTTCAACATTTCCAATTCTTACTACTCCATGGTTACGTAAAAGCAACAAAATATCCCATAAACTAGCCTAGTTAAATGATTTTGTGTCTCATGCAACCACCAACAATCTTTTATCTTCCTCTTCTTATTCTCAGTATTTTAGTTGTAGTTCTTCATATTATACCCCTTCTACTTTCCCTTTTATACCTACCACACATCTTACCTCCACATACATGTCATTTTTGGCAAATGTTTCCACTATTCAGGAACCTTAATCTTATCATTAGGCTAAATGTAATGTATATTGGGTAAGAGCTATGCAGCAGGACTTGGCTACACTGGAATCTAATAAAACTTAGATTTTAACTCCTTTACTTGATGGTAAGAAGGTTATTGGTTCTAGGTGGGTCTATAAGGTAAAGCTTAAGCTTAATGGGACTGTTGATCGTTATAAGGCTAGGTTAGTTGTCAAAAGCTATCATCAAATTGAAGGAATTGACTTCATTGATAGTTTTTCACCAGTTGCTAAAACAGTAACTGTACGGTTGTTGCTAGCTATTGCAGCACATTTTTCTTAGCCTAGATGTAAATAATGGATTTTTGCATGGCTTTTTTAATGAGGAAGTGTACATGTTGCCTCCAAATGGGTATACTAAGGCTGGTCCTCATAAAGTTTGCAAGTCGAATCGGTCCTTAAATTGCTTAAAGTAAGCCTCAAGTCAATGAAATTGTGAATTTATTAAGCATTTGCTTTCTTATGGTTTTGTATGGTCACAACATGATCATTGTTTGTTTGTCAAATCCATTGGTTCTACTTTCGTTACTCTTCTTATCTATATGAATGATATTCTGTTGACTCGACCGTTTGAAGTAGTCTTGAGTGATGTTAAACATTTTCTGCATTCTGCATTTATCATTAAGGATCTTGGCCCTGTTAAGTATTTCCTTGGCTTAGAAATTGCTCAATCATCTACTGGTTTGTATGTTAATTAGAGGAAATATGTATTGGATATTTTATTTGATTCGGGTTTGACTGAAGCAAAGTCGGTTTCTACACCATTGCCTAAGGGCTTGCAGTTAACTAACAAATTTGGTCAGTTATTGAATGATGTTGGGCAATATCGAAAGTTGATTAGTAGGCTATTGTATTTGGGTTTTACTAGGCCTAACATTACTTTTATCGTTCAACAGTTAAGTCAGTTCTTTAATGCTCCTTGTAAAGGTCATTGGGATGTTGCTCTTAACTTGTTGAAATATTTGAAAGGTTGTCCTTTTAAGGGTTTGTTTTTCCCTACTTCCATTACATCTTCTGTTCATGCAGTATCATCCCTTTGTTCACTTGTGACTTATTGTAATGCTGATTAGAGATTGTATTTGACAACTAGCAGATCTGTTTCTGAGTTTTGTATTTTCTTAGGTTCTTCTTTAGTTTCTTGGAAGATTAAAAAACAGCCCATGATTTCTAGATCTTCTGCTGAAATAGAGTATCGTGGTATGGCTTCAGCTATGTGTGAATTGTTATGGATTTCTTATGTATTGTGTGATTTATAGATTTCTTTTGCTTCTCCTATTCCTTTATGGTGTGATAACAAGGCTGCTCTACATATTATTGCTGATCCGATATTTCATGAATGCACCAAAAATCTTGATATTGATTGTCATATGATTCGTGATCAGTACAAGCTGGGTTTTGTTACTCCTACTCATATTTCTTCCAAGGATCAGTTGGTTGATATGTTTACCAAGGCTCTGACAGATCTAATTTTTGCTTCACTATTGTCTAAGTTAGGTTTGATTGATGTTCACCAAACTCAACTTGAGAGGAAATGTTAAATGATAATTTTATGTATAGACGCGTACTGTTTATTTAATGTAAAATGTAGTCGTTTTTATAAATAGGTTGTATCTTTGTAAGTACACGATAGCTTGTGTTTTACTTGTTTGTATATAAGGAAATCTGAATTATGTAAACAGTAAGATTACGTAAATACAAGGTCAGTTCTTATTAGTTCTCTCTCTTCGGAGAACTGGTTCACTCCTTAGCAGAATCTTCTAAAGTGTGTACATCCTGAAGAGATAAAGAGAGAATAGATACACAAACTAGTATGCATTATATGGCACTGAAGCCACGTACAAAAATACTAGTATCATGGCCTCTATCGATCATTGGTCGCCTAATTAGCAGGCCGTGGGTTGGTGTGTGAAGGGATTGTAGACATAAGTTCTTGGCCTCACGATGCCATCACCGTCACCGCCGCCTGTCGCCAGCGACCTTCTGACAAGAAGGGCACATGGTGAGGGTTGCTTTCGGAAGTTGCATATGCAGAGGGCCAGCAAGTTTCAATGATTTGAGTTCTTGCAGTTCCTTTCGTAGCCTCTTGTTCTCTTCTGTCAAATTTTCACGGCACTTCTTTAGTAATTCGCAGTCTACTTCAGTTTGCTTCATCTTAGTCCTGCAGAAAGAAGACGGATATTTATAGATAGTTATAAATTCTAGTCAAATGACTAATGAATCAAGCAACAACCCTCTTCTTAACGATATGTTAAGTAAAAAAAATGTTGGTTACTACTGACAAACAAAGTACATATGGTTATTTATCAAACCTGGCTCTCCTGTTCTGGAACCAAACTTCCACTTGACGTGGCTTCAGATTTAGCCGCTTTGCCAAGGCATGTTTTTGCTTCTGATAATTTTATGAACAGGAAGGCGAAGTCAGATATGTAACTCCAGTGGTGTATATATATATGTATATATGCTATTCGATATCTGCATGATTATGAATAAAGTAGAGAGATAATCACAGGACTTAGGGTGTTGTATTCTCTGAAGCTGTTCTCCAAAGTTGCTGATTGTCCTTTGGTAAGTCTAAGTTTCTTCTTGGGACTTGCTCCTTCTTCATCATCATCACAAACCCTTGAAAATACTCTCTCTGCATCTATTTCTTCTCCACAAACGGACTCTCTTTCCTTCTTGATACTGGAGTTAGAAAATGAAGATACTGGACTGAGGGGAGAGGCCTGCCTGTGCATATCATGATCGATCTTTATATTTGACTGCGACGTCTCTTCTGGCAGGCCTAAAGTAAGACATGGAATCAAGTGATCGTACTTTAACGACGGCTTCTTCTTCTTTTGTTGCATATGATCTAACTGAGAACAAATTTCTTGGTCGTTATTGTATCCGAGGCCTAGACCAAGGCTCGAGTTGCGAAGATTTCCAAAGATCATGCTGCAAGAGAGAGACCAATTGGTGAAGAAAATAGATCTAGCACAAGTAGAAGTACCCTTGAAACTATGAAGCTAGATAGCTTATTATTCAGAGAAACGAAAAGGGTTTCAGGAAATGTGAAAGCAGCTTTGGAAGAGAAGATGGGGGGCTAATAATTAGTGGAAGGAAATGGGTATTTGTATATAAACTAATCTGGTTTATGGTATGTGAAAAATCCTCATCTCTTCACTAATTGTCCTCATAGGTTGACTATGTAGGAAATGTCTCTGTCGTATTCTTGATCATTTGAAGTGTACAATGTATGGAATGAATATGTCATACGTGTAATCACGTGAAAAGGTTAACACTATATATCCCATACGAACATTATTCGATGCTTTTTAAACAATTCTTCTCGTCTTTCACTTTTCTTTTAAATCCAATATCTTCACAGTAAATATTAAAGTCCTTCCATTTGAAGAGAGAATAGCTCGGTTATGTACTACACATCTTTGCTCATCTTGTCCTATTTAATCAAGAATCACTTCAGCCAAAAGACTTGCTAATCCCTTAAACTTAAACTTCATTCTCAATCGCAAACATTTGTTACTTTATGCATGATACTGCGTGGAAATAAGAAGTATAAATGTGTAGTCTACGATTTGAGATATATAGAACATATGTTATAAATACTTGTTTTTAGCTGATCACCAACTGGTAGGTGGAATGGAATGAACAATTGAAATGGTGTAGTAGATAGATTCTTTCTACGCGTTGGTAAGGATAACGAATATAAAGTGAACAATTACAAGGAAATAGTTGAAGTTTATAAGAGTGAAAATATTGGAATTAAAAGGTTAAGCATTGTTAATGATATGATCTTAGAGCTAATAACATTAAAATGTTTCTATTAGATGACTAAGATAAGTTTCATACTTAGCTTATAATAACATGTTAAGTAATATGGTTCTTTCATTTACAAACTATCATATACTGGAATTTTAATACCTAATAATCTTAATATTTTAAGCGTACTTATATTGATAATTTGATCTTTTTTATGTGCTTAAATTTTATTTTTATTATTATATAAGCAAGTGAATATTTATATTATTTTGAAAAATAAATAAAATCTACTTCTTATATTTTCAGAATCGACATTTCTCACATTATTAAGTTATCTTGATTTATTCCTAGACAATCATATATCAGATGATTGGAGCACGAATGCGAACAAATTTTCCAACGTTGAAGGACGAAAGAGATGTGCACTATTCAGAATAGAAAATTCTTAAGGGATCGAATTCTGATCATATTACTGTAGCTCCCACATCAGGCACATCGGTTTCAAAGAACATATAATAGTGCACAAGAAGCGTAAATTCACTAGCAGGAACCTCCAGTTGTTAGTTTACTCTTCCTCCAAAAATTATATACAATCCACCAAAAAGAATCCGTAAACGCAAGTGGGTCATCGTGATTATGAGTGCATTAGTTTAGTCTGTGTACATGATTTTTATTAAACCCTTTTGCTTCCCTTGATTTACTGCGAAGGCAGGGAGGGTCACAACCTAAAGTAACATATAAATGATTAGGTCATGGAAAGTTGTTGAGCGGGTTTTTCTTTGCCCTGGGTTACATGTTTCTGGCATTATACTAGATAGACTTGAACTTGGCATGCAGACTTGTGAATGGAATCAAACACTCGGTCTAAAAGGATGACTGGGAATAATTACGTTTGCCATTAGTTTAATATTTCTCCTAATCAGATCCAAACGACAAAGTAAAGTGAAAAGGGAAACTTATAATAAACAAAGGATGCGTAGAAAATCAACTAGTGTTTGTCTTTCTAGTTGTTGAAGGTAACTACTCAGTAGCATATGACCACGACCTAAAATCACAGATGATTTAGCATGATGGATCATTCGATTCTATAACATACATTATAGCTTATAATGGGTTTGTAGAAGTTGGCAAATGATGTGTGTAGATAAGGTTTCAGATGTGTGTTTCCTGGCTTTATGGCTTAGCCAACCAGTGGGAATGAGGGATTGTGCAATTTGTTTGGCTTTTTCGCACATTCCCTTTTGTTCTTTCAATTTCTTAGTCATACCAAACCGTCATATCGATGAAAGCCACTACCTATGTCCCTAATCTCCACTGCAATTTGGTTATTGATTGTAATCTACGTTAGCCACTGGGTGCACTTTAAGCATTATCATTGGCATATCTACATCTTCATAATAAATTATTAGGCTTATTCTATTATGACTCTCTAGTGTAAGTTTGGCTTCTTTCCTGAATAGGCTACATGTATAGATTTAAGAGGAAGAAACCAAAGTTTGTCCATTAGTCAACCTTAGCAATTCAACTCCAATTTTGCATTATCTTTTCTAATCAACTATTCTACTACTGGCAAAGTTAACAAGGGTTGGACTAGTCGTGTCACTGACGGCATAATCAATTCTGGTTGGTTCTTTATCTTAGGCCACGTAATTTACAATAAAATACTACAAAGTGAGCTAAGTTGTGCAACCTGAGACACCTGTGATATGTTTACCGAACTAGTCCAGTTGACACGACTGACGTAAACTCGAAGAAAAGATGGAAACCCCCAGGACTTGACCACCATTTGTGTTCTCATTTTCCAAGAATCGTTATCTGTTGAAGTTAGGGGCCAAAGTGTGGTAACGTGTGAATGGCACGTTGTGCGACTTTTAAGGAAGTAAATTCCAAGTGAGTCTAGTCAGATTAACATAATCCACCCTTGATTTGAATCAGCATGCCACCGACTTTTCATAAAGCTAAGGTTTAGCTTACCCCACTCAGGATTGTCTTCACTCTCCACTATTTTCGGAGTGGGACTTGGCGTTCAAGTTTCAAATGGGAGCACCAGCAGCCTTGCCTTTAAATTTAAATACTGTGGAAGGAGGGGGCAGTTGGAACCGGTAAAAAGGTTTGACACTGACTCCAATTTACGGCAAAATTTCAATTTTGATATGAAATTTAAATTTTTATTTTAAATTGAAATTTTCAGACTAATTTAAAAA
>JAOTAZ010000002.1:3934078-3944474 GCA_025629785.1 Erythroxylum oxycarpum | reverse complement strand
ACCAAACAGTCATTTGCGTTTCTATTCTTTTGAAAAAAATGATAATATTTGGACTTTAAGGAATCGATAAATTAATTAATATTGGAATTTGCTATTTAGGGTTCAAATAGTACTTAAAGTCTTAAATAAGTGTCATAGACAATTTTAATTAAATGTAAATTATTTTTATAAATTATTTAACATATATTTAATATCAAATTAAGAACCAATTTAGATATTCAAACCGATAGATACAAAATGTAAATAACAATAATCACAACTTATATTTCAATATTATGACGTAGGTCACTATCATTTGTCACAAATAAAACCAGAGGCACTTAAATTTGTACTAATTACTTTGTTAGCTGATTTGTTAATAATTATAATAGGAATCATTCGTATAAGTAGAACTCTAACATCAGAAAGCAGATATTTGTGTTCAAATTATATTAATTGATAATATTACTATACAATTATAAAGTTAATTTCATGGTGTAATTAGTATTAATCAGTTAAAATTTGGCTATCAAATAACAAAAAAGTTTTAGAAAAGTACGGAAAAATATTATTTTATGTTGAATTAGATTAGAAATTAAAAATAAAGATAAAAATAAGTTGAATTTAATTTAATTTTCCATTTCACTTATAATTCAAAATATAATATTCAATTGAGATCAAATTTTGGTACAAGCAAAATTGTATTGTTTTATTTAATTTTAATAAAATGGTATTATTTTATATATTAATGAATAATTATTTTGGTCTCAAGTGATATAAACGAGTGAGAATCCTGGGATGTGGTCACCTGTACTAGTTATTCTGGTCCTATTCTATGCCACTCCATCTCGGTCGCACACTTTTGTGAGACCCACACAAATTTAATTTCTTATTTATTGATCTTAGACAGGCTAGAAATTAGATCTTCTGTCCAATTTTATTCTGTCTTATTTTGTCTCATAAAATTTCAACCATTAATTTTGTGGGACCTATACGAATTTCATGCAAACCCCACATAAATAAATAACTGAAATTTATTATACACAATAAGACGCCATAATATTAGACAGAAGATCTGAACTCGACAGGCCAGACTCTGGTTGTTTCTAACTAAACGTAGCCGGAAGTCATATGACACGCAGACGATGACGTTCTATTTAAGGATTTTATGTGGAGTCCGAGATCAGAAAATTGGGCTGAAACCCACCATTTGTACTAGGTCCAAGCATAAACTCCCGATCCGCTAAAACCCTGTAACTCAGATAATAGAAAGACAAATGACAACAGAGAAGAAGGCAAGCTAGAGATGGGGATGAAGTGAAGAATAAAGTAACTGATAAAAACCCAAAATTCCCAAATCGATGGATATTTTCTCGTGTTCCGTACTACCCTCCACTCCCAACTTTCAGGTACTTTACATTTGTTGAGCTTTTATCCCGTATTCCAAATGAATGATTTGAATTCAGAATCTGTTGTCTGTGTTGATGATTATCCAAACATAAAGTAAGTTATGATGGGCATTACCTAACAATGTTTCTGGTTAGTGGATACATTTCAATCCGTTTTACTTCTGCGGGACTACAAATCGTTTATATTGTTTCTCCTTGCGTGTAGTTCTCAGATCTTCTCTTTATTTTGGGCTGCTATGATTTTACCTTATTAATTCTCAGTTTGTGAAATATGCTTTAACTTTTGTCATCGAGTCATGAGTGATGAATTTTTTCTGTTTACTTTCATTTTATTTTAGGAATGGTAGGATTGTTCCTTGAGCTTGAAAATGCTACAATTGCTTCTTTTTTCAGGTTAAATTGATTAAGAACAGACCCTTTCCAATCAACTGGTGCTTGCCAGAACGTGGGAATCATAGAATTTGTTTACCTGAATGTTATATTAAAGTAGCAAATGCCGAATTTGGTGAACCAAGTCAAGTCAAGTTGCAGTTGAGTATTGCAAAGGAGAGGCTCTTAGAGGCTGTCCCGGAGCCGTTGCAAGATTTTCCTTGGAGGAAGGCAGAGGATGTGCTGCTGAAGCGATTAGCGGCTGTTGGATGGGAAGTATTTAAGTGGTCTTCTATAGCATACATCACTCTCAGTTCTTTATCAGATGTTATACTTACTATCTCTAGAAATCAAGAGCTTTTGGTTCCTTTTGGTCTCCTTCTTGGCTGTTTGATGACTGACTTCTTCAAAGAGATATTGCAGGAAATGTTGCACGCAGAAGAGGTAAGGTTTGCTCTACTAGTTGCATATGCACGGATTGCCTTTTTTTTCCGGATGGCATTTGATTCATTTTACGTTTTGAGCAGGGACAAGGTCTGAAAATGCTCCTTGTGGCTATCAGTTGCTTCTTTGTGCTCGTCAAGGCCATATCTTCATGTTTCACAGTGAAGACGCAGTTGTTTCTTTTGCATGTTGCAAATGGTGGGTTGATGCAAGCATTGTGGCTTTTGAGAGGTTTATCAAAATCAAATCATAAAGGCAATGAAGCAATAGCTGGCAAAGGTACGTAATCCGATCCGCTATTGATGCTAATGAGGTGACGCCATGCTCGTAGCGATTTAAGCAACTGATTGCATTTATTTAATGAACATAATCTGCACCCAAAGGGATATTTCGATAGCTCTAACTTTCATCTCTGTACACTAATGGATGACTGGTTGTTGTGGTGATTTTGGATGTCTCATTGACATGTTGTAGGTACATAACATATGAAGTATTTATTGGCCGTAAAACTGGAAGATTACATACAATGAGCGACTGTATTGACCATTGTAGGAACAGTTCAATTTTATCCAATATTTTCTTTAACAAATGCTGCTGACATGACGTGAGTTTGAGTCAAGGTTTTGAAACTCGAACCGGACGTCAAATTGGAGACTTTACTAGTTACCGATTCGACCACTGGTCGGATTGGTATAACGTTATAATTATGCAATAATTATATTTAATTATATATAATATTAATAATATTAAAAAATAAAAAATATACTAAATAATATAAAAAATATTTAAAAAATAAAAAATAAAAAATTTATTGAACTAATGGTCGAACTGATTCGACCAATCCCGATCCGAACAGTCAATTGATCAATTCTTATTAGTTCCCATTAGTTCAATTGGGGGCAAGTTTTTAAGGACCACCCGGATCAGATAGCCGACTAGTTACTGGTTAAATCGATCGAACCAACTGATTCGGTCCAAGTTTTAAAACCACGTTTCGAGTTATCAGAAGTTATGTATTGTAATTTGATGAAAAGAGATAGTGTTAAGACAGCCTACCGACAATAGGAAATCAAGAACATTGATCCTAAGTAAAAGAAGTAAAATTCGAATGGTAGAAGACTTTTGATATATAAAGTTTTAACAGTTTCACACACAATTTGAAATCGAAAATAGGTTTAAATTTCACTAGAACCCTCTAAGATTTGACATATTATTAATGTACTCTTTTAACTTTTAAAAATTATCAATAATTTCTTTATAGTTTTATTTTTACAATACCTATTTGTTTTATTATCAATTTTCGTTAACGATGTAATATAGTTAAATATTATTTATTATTTTACATTTCATTATAAACTACCTTAAACGGAAGTTTCTCATTTTTATTGTTAAAATAAAATGAGATATGATATAAAACTTTCTTTTTTTCATCTCATTCCAATATAAAACCTCCATCTAAACGATGAAAAATTATTACATTATATTTTATTTCATTAATAAATCTCTATTTAAACGTAATCTAAGTCAAAGTCAAAATTTGACCATATTTAAATTTAGATTCAACGGCTCTAAATCTAATCAAATTTAGAGTATTTTGCATACTTGTTTCAATGACGTGGCTCCAACTCTACTCATTGTCAATACTAATCAAACCTGCATATAGGTAACACAAGGAAAGGTTCATCAAGGCTTATCTGAAAAGGTCAGAGAAGTACATAATCAAAATAATAATTGTCAAATAAATACACATCAAATTGTAGTTGTGGTGCCCTTTATAAACTCAATATCATCACTGTACATGAAGAACATTAAGTGATAAACCTTGAAAAGCTAAACTCTAATACACTACAAAGAGATACACTCGTGATATTAACTTCCCTCCAAAAATCCAGGATTTTTACTGCATTTGGTACACACACATGTAGATTATCTACAAAAGTGAAAACCCGAGTCTAGCTTATGGTAGATTCTTCTATCTTGTAATTGCAAACAGCACCACGTTCGCTCGATTCTGCCTCTGAAAAGTGAAAGCCATAGCCAAAAGATGAGTACATTAATACTAGAAAGATGGACTATCTCTTCATAAAGCTAGTGCCAAACCTGACTTGACTTGCACATGATCATGAACTATATCCTGAAGCAATGTAGAATCACATATTCTATGAGAACCCGATGGTATCTGGCAGTATTCTGAGGGTAAACGTTGATGAATTTCTTCTAATGTCCCAGCCTGCTCGTTACGTCTATCCATTTCTATGAGCACCTGCGATCTAACAACTTATAAGAAATAGAAGCACCATGAAAGGAGATAGAGATAGGTAGAGTTGACGTCACCTGTGCAGCACTCTTCCTAAAAGCTGGGAGGAAACGCTGTCTACAATACTCGTGAAACAAAAGCGTGGAAATAATCAGAGGAATAGTGAAAGCAGAAGCAACTGGTGATTCTTTAAGTCCAAAAACTCCAAGAGTTATGATTTGTGTTAAGACCAGTGAAAAGATTGTTGTGTTGTGCACAATAGGCCAATACTGTCCTCCACTGTCATACTTCTTTAAGTACACATTAAGAATCTGCAAAAGAAGATAAAGTTCATAATTCCTGATGTTACCAAATACCAGAACACATCGGAGAATACAATTCAGAGATGTAAACAGAAAGAGGAAACTTTACTTCACAAAGCAAATTGGGTTTTGTGCTCATCAATTTTTAACGTAAACCTTTTGAGAAACAATTCTCAACCTATGCCAAAGTAATAAAAATCCATCTTCATCCGTTTTTAAGCAGTTCCTTTTTCTTTTCTTTTCTTTTCTTTTGTGTATATGTGTGTACTACCAGCAAATCTTAGAAATAATCTAACAAATTTACTAGAAGAAAATATTTAATAGTTCAATATTCAAGACTAGGAAATTGTTGCTCCAATATGATGGTGTCGTTGAGCTTTCATGCTTCTGTCAATCTTCATGAGATGTGTCATTTCTAAATTTAAAATTCCAAAAATGAAAAAACAATTCTTTCCAAGGTGGTGTCAAACCTTAAAAGTATGATTGTAGCCATGAAAATTGGATTGAATAAAAAGTTATCAACATGTTTATCAAAGGAAGTTAATATATCAAGAAACTTGCAACAAACATGCTAAACTAGATACAAGCATATGCATAACAGATGCAATAAAGGCTTATAGGAGACAGACATGGTTTGCAAGTGCAGAGGAATAGCATATTTAATGAAAACGCAAGCTGATTTTGATGCACAATAGTCTACATTATTTAATAACGTATTTTATGAAAATAATGTATATAAGTCAACCATTGACAGGAGAGATTTTCACCTGATTTCGGTATACAAGGTAAGCCATTGCAAAATAAACCAGCAAAAAGGGCAATATCAAGGGCGCCATGACCGCACATGTGAAGCCGATGACACCAAAAAGTAAGACCCTTGGAACTTCTGTATGGTAGGGGAAGGACATAAGCCAATAAGATGAATCTTCACTATCTCGCAGGATGAATTTATTTATCAGATTGCACAGAAGAGGAAAAGGCTGCATTAGTTCACACGCCAGGCTTGCCCATCCTGATGTTAATACGTAGGTCATGAAGAACGTAGCCTGCAAATATTGGAAAACCAAACTTGTGCAATTAATCTGAGACTGTTACACTGTAAAGATCAAACACATGCAGATTCAAACAGCAACATGCTTGAAACATAATGAAGTGCAAACATAGATAAGTGTCTTTTAATAAAGTTGCATGATACAGTGGAAACGATAATGATATGATGTTTTTCCTAATGCCTCATAGGAAGTCACCTGCGAGGGTATGGCTTTTGCAAGTTCGGTAGGTACGTCTCTTACACTAGTGAAGACACTCAACTGACTGATAACAGACCCAGAGAGAACATTAACAAAAAACACATTCCAGATGGTAAAGTACAAGATTTTCACACATGCACTCCTTTTCCTTCTACTTCGAGAAACAGGCCCCTCCACTGACGAGAAAAACGTCATCATTGGTGGAACAGTATACAGAAACAACATCAAGACCACACTGGGCAGATAGCCAGTTACCACATGGTTTATTAAACCCCTGCATGATCAAAGACAAAATTAAGAAGGTAAATTTTCAAGCAAACATGAGTGCATCTGTCCAACCAGATTTCTGAATTGCATTTTATAATTTAATAAATAGGACTCAGCTTCAGTAGTGATTGGGATTGTGCACATGGCATGTTACGATGTACAGATGGGGCATACTCATGTATGGACTGGGAAACAAACAAATATTATTAATGACGACAGACCACCAATGCATTTGCAGCAAAGTAGCTCTTCGTATTTTGTTCAGAGAAAATTTGCATGCAAAAAATTTCAAGAGAATCAAAGCAAGAGTACTTACCTTTTCAACATTCCTTTAAAAAATGGAAACATACGAGATAACTTGTCTAGTTGAGTCAGGCCTTGTACAAATGTGACAGGAACGAGAAATATAAACATGAAGACCGTGGATGCCAAAATTGTTGCAATCTTACGGAGCCAAATCTGTCTAAATGGTATAGAGAGGTTTTTCCATAAAACATCTTGTCGTTCTGGAGCCATTTCTGTCACCCACAACATAGGGTTTGGTGTCTGAAGCATCCGTGTGGCAACAACAGCAGCATAGCGGGTCTTGAAGAAAACAAAAGCTGAAGGACACTCCTGAATCATAAGCAAGAGAAGTTCAGGAAAACAAGTAAAATTAATATCAATGTAGACTAGTCAAAAAAATGTAGGAAGCATTCAAGGGCCCATATTGAGAAGCAGTTTCCAAACCAAACACAAGATGAAAAACAGTATGAGAAAATGAAAAAAGAATGAATCTTATGAATCATCAATAACAATCAAAAACCAACAAATCAGAATAAGTTTGTTTTCAAGATTTTTACATTATCTCGTGATGCCAGACTCAAATCAGTAAAGCTAACACTACTGCTAGCACTTCCAGATTCATTAGAAAGAACTTCGAAAGAAGAAGCACTTGCTGCACACAAACAACTTGGCCTTGTATCCAACCCATCCATAGGAACAGTCTTAATCAAGTGGCAAACTTTTTCAGCATCCCTCTGCAACGAAAACAACGTACCAAAAATATTAAAACAGAAATTGACATACGATATATATACAAAAAAGCAGCATGGCATTGTTCAAGCAACTCTAAATTAGGGGGATGGAAAAAGAAAGAGACCCAGAACGGTTCTATTTACAATGTTAAGCACTCACTTAAAATGCCTAATCGAGCGAAGAATCTCAACATATCACCAAAATTCAAGTATTGTCTAGCATTTACTTTACACATTGCATTATTATCTAAAGTTCAACATCTATCTAACTACTATCCTGCTATAATTTT
The DNA here is from genome assembly GCA_025629785.1 of Erythroxylum oxycarpum. Lineage (NCBI taxonomy): Eukaryota > Viridiplantae > Streptophyta > Magnoliopsida > Malpighiales > Erythroxylaceae > Erythroxylum > Erythroxylum oxycarpum. The sequence goes on along the minus strand of JAOTAZ010000002.1, from coordinate 3,936,891 downwards.
GCACCTCATAATTTCCAGTCTACAGAGACATTTAGGAAAATGTGTTCATAGAAAACATCCATGAATTAGCAGCTGCATGGTTGGCACAATATATTGGCAAAAGAGGAAAACAAGTGAGTACTTTTGGAAACTGAAGCGTTGAATTTGAAGTAAATGATGCTAACACAGAAATAATTGAAGATGCTCACCAACAATTTATGGAGAACACTGCAGTCATACACCATCTTGTGTGACAAATAGTCAGATCCATAGTAATCCGTAAAGAATTTTTTCACTGAATCACTATATGATTCTCCCGGAGACCACGGAACTGAACGCACAAGAACTGTAAAATGACTTGGGTTTGGTGGAGATTGGGTTATATGTGCTAGCCTCATATTAGTGATGCTTTTATACTCCTGCATTAAAGATTCAAAGGCTAAATAATCTCACATGTGAACCTGTTGGGAAGAGGAAAAGCTCAGAAGAAACAGGATACAATTTTACATCCTTACACAGTAAAGCAGACCGCAAGCAGCAGTTGACATTATGTATAATGCAAGACAATGGCTCCCAAGCCTGAGGAGATAAGAAATAGTTAAAAAAAAAAAACAGAAGGATTGGCGAGACAAAGCATATGTTACATGAATTTCTTGGATTAGGATAAAATATGTTATTTTGCATAATCTCCAATGCAAGCAGCTATGCATACAATCTAAAAGGCATTAAGGCGAAGTTTTTTCTGACTCTCATCTTGTTTCATTTTTCTAGATTTCAAGAAGGCCCTTTTCTGAGAGATAGAAAGAAAGAAAGAAAAAGATAAAATGGCTTAAATATTCATAAAATGACAATTGATGACTAAAATAATGATACACATAAAAGCACATCATAAATTATAAAGGGGTTTGAACAAATCCTATTCCTCAAGCTGAATAATAACATGAGAGTTGAAGTAAAAAGGAAGCTAACAACAAGACGGATTAATTTTGATAATGTCTTCATGATTATAAAATGAACTGTTCAAACGATTCTCTCACCATCTAGAATTCTCATTCACGTTTTCAATAGAGAATACTTCAAGCGATTCTGAAGGGATCTTCTTGTGCTCCACGTCTTTGCCATAATAATTCACCGGAAGCACCAGAAAGATGCAAACAAAGGAAGCTATAGAGAAAGCTCGCATACTGAAGAGAAAAAGAAAGTCATAGTTATGTATCTTAAAATAAACAGTAGGTGTAATTACTCAATTAGAAAAATCCAGATCGAACACTGGTGGAGTACATTATTAAGTACAGAACGCCACAACGAACCAACAGATCAGGCAAGACTAAAACATCAAAAACCTTAGGTAGTACTTTTGCAATGATGAATTCAAATTTCCTAAAGAAGAGCTGCCTAACAATAAAACATACCTTTTACTGTGTAATAACCATAGAAAATGATAATATCAACTTAAATAACTTGTAAAAGATTCAGTATCTCCATGCAGATGCTTCTACATTCTGATACATATTGTGCTGGCATTTAAGTGAACTCAGTACAATTCAAAAAAATCAAAGTAGGTGTAACTTGAGAGTCGACGAAAGTTGCAAAAATAAATCCATCGAATGCAAAGTTCTCAACCAAGAATACTTATCAGGTATGGAACTAGCATTTCATCTAGGCATGGTTAATCACCTGAAAATAAGAAGCCTTTGAAATACCACAGCATCCAAGCCACCAACAGCCAATATCTCGTCTTCACTTGTTTCCCAGGCTTTCACTAACCAACTTGGAGATGGCACAAATCTTTCGAAAAAGAAATGGTCATCAAATTTCGATCGCACAGGTGCGAGTTTCCGACCAAAATACACAATCCTATTGCTTAGTTGCTTTCTCAATATGGAATACAGAGAAAAGAGCACTGCACACAAAGCTATGTTGATACCAGCTGAAGTTAAAAGGGCACTAACTTCCATCTGTGCCTGTTATCGTATCTGCAAACCTCGGAATTTACAAGACTACAAACGGAGAAGATTAAAGCAGGAAGAAAACCCATTTCGCATTTCAAATCAGTTCAAATAACCCAAAAAAAAAAATCAGTATTACTCACTAGTTAAAATTCACTAGACATAGCAAAACAAAGATTTTACTCCTTTCAACTCCCCCAATATGCCAATGCCGAGTAACGAGATACAGTTTTCCCAAGCAGATTCAGTAATCATATATTCTCTGCGTAATTTAAACATGAAACCTCTTCCTTCTTTTTTTTTCTCCACTCCCAACTTTAAACACAATACAGAACAAACTATTCATCACGACAATTTCATAGAATCTGAAATTCTGAACAAACCAACAAATGTATCAAAGAAATGGAAATTGAAAAACAGTACCTGTTCGCAAGCCCCTCAAAAACCAGAAGGCATTGAAGCAAAAAGCCAACGGATAGGAATCAACAAAAGACGATAATGCGATCTCTCCCATTAATAGCTTCCACGCCATTGCTTCAACTTCACATTTTTGATCCAACTAAATCTTCGAATCTTCTAAGAGACAAGTAATTATTTATATAAAAAATAAAATAAGAAATACAACTAATAATGCACGCGATTTAGTACTCTAGATTGGTTTTAATGCAAATATGTGCTGTTCTTGAACCAGAATGCCACGTGTCAGTAATAAACCTGCCCTCTAAGCCACGTGGAAAGCATTAACTGACCAAACTGTCTAATGACGTAACATGATACCGTGTGGGATGTACCTGACGGTGACGTCACGTGTGTATTCTTGGAACTTTTGTTTTTAGTTAAATTTTTGTTTTCAAAATTTAATAAAAGATTTATCTGTTTGAATTT
>JAOTAZ010000002.1:3827087-3838746 GCA_025629785.1 Erythroxylum oxycarpum | reverse complement strand
GCTATTATGATAAAACGATTATTTAATATAAAGTTGAGTTAGTTGCTTAAAATAGATAACAATTTACTAAATTGGTAGATTTAATAGAAGAAATGATAATTCCTTCTAAGTTAATAATTTTTGAGCATGATTCGATCTGGTCGTGTTCATTGTAATTCCTAAAAATATGATGTAAGACTTAATCTCAATTGTAACATGAATAGTTGGTTTGGGTCGGGTCTCTTACCGGTTAGGTATTGTCCTATTTGATCGTCAGGTCCTTTAGTGAATCTTATTCCTCTCTTGGGGGTATGCGGGAATCGAACCTGAGACCTCAAAGATTTACTGCGTTGAGACGCACGCCTCTTACCACCAAGCTACGTAAGAGACCCGGCTCAAACCAATAGTGATTTCCAAATATTAGGACCAGAGCATGATTTCGCAGTTTTCGCATTATGTTCATCGTTTTGAATCGAAAGTGGCGAAATGCGAGAGTCTTGAAGTAATGCATGGCTAGGAATCCACTCAGTAACGCCCCCACACGTACGAACCAGAAAGAGACTAATCGAAAAACACACCGACAGACCACATGCTTCTTCTGTCTAAACCTTCAAACTGTGTTCCTTAAACACAGAGATCTTTAACATTGGATTTCCCAAATGATAGTGCTGTCGTTTTTGGGTAAAAAAAAAAAGACAGGTACATTGTGAATTGGCGATTAAATTTTTTTGGATATCTTTGATTATATTTTAGCAACCGATATTACGGAGATTTCACTAAATCTCGCAACTGCGTTTTTCTTGTTTTTGCGTAACCATTATGGACTGTTGATGTGTATGTTTTTATGGAAAAACTTCATAAGTTTTTTTTGTGCGATTGAAATTCCATTATTTGTAACGTTTCAGTAAAAAAGTGTTTGTTTTGTTGGTAAATTTTCAGCTGCTGTGCGTGGATATTTTAGTGACGATATTGAAGCTTCACGATATATTTCTCGGTAGACAATTTATTATTTCATTGACGAAGCCACATTGTTAAAAAAGTTGTTTTCTCTCTCGAATATCTTTATTTTTGTCCTTTACTATTTCAATCATTCGAGTTATTTATTATCATCTTTATCATTGAACAATGTTGAAAATTTCCTACGTTGAGGTAGTCATGTTATTAGGTATGATTTACATTCACGGGTAGTAAAAATAAGGAATAGTGTCAAGGATTAAGTGAGTCAACTCAATGAAACCTTGTATAAAACCATTGTCATTGGTAAAAGTAATTAAGTTGGGCAAGGACCCCACAGACATAGATAAGATCTGTCAAACTACATTAACAAATTTCAAGTGTTGATTTGTTATTTCGTATTTGTCAAAAAGCTTATAGCTTTTATGGCTAATTCATAATTTGTGTGAAACTCTATCCTTAAGAATTTTCAATTAGTATCAGAGCAAGGTTCACCAAACTAGAACTTGGTAAATCAAGTTGGTACAGATTTGTGTTTCACAAGTATGGCTCCCACTGCAAGAAAAAGGAGGTGTATCGACGAAAAATAATAAAAAACCGTCGGTAATTAAAAATAGCAACGGAATTCACCGACAACTCAAGGCGTTGTGAAATTGGCTGTCGGTAAATTTATCGATAGAAACTATTATCCGTCGGAACAAATACCAACGATAACAACGTTCCGTCGGTATATATACCAATGGAAAATTTTGTTACCATCGATATACAATGTAAACAATTTTTGACAATTTATAAGTCACTGCCGAAAACTATGACTCATTTTACCAACGGTTTTTGTCTTTCCGTTGGTAAATATCGTTCAACATACTGACGGAAAAACTGATTTCTGTCGGTAAGATTCATAAGTAATTTGTGACGAATTATCATAAACCGTCGGTACATGATGCTTCAATTAAAATATTAAATCCTCTCTTTTAAAATCTCGACATTAAATTTTATTAATAGCTACAAATTATCTATGCATTATTTTGTTGATTTGTTTATATAACTAATTTGTTTAAACAAAAAATTCATTGATCATATAAAGTTAAAATTTTCTTCATTCGTAATAACACGGTAGATTTGTCGGTGGACAACTTGTTATTATTTCATTGACGAAACCACATTGTTAAGAAAGTTGTTTTCTTTCTCAAATATCTTTATTTTTGTCCTTTACTATTTCAATCACTTGAGTTATTTATTATCATCTTTATTATTGAACATTGTTGAGAAATCCTATATTGAGGTGGTCATGTTATTAGGTATGATTTACTTTCACCGCTAGTGAGAGTATGGGATAGTGTCAAGGATTGAGTGAGTCAGCTCAATGAAGCTGATAAAGGGTACAAATGTTACCCAGTAAAATCACAAAGAAACTAACCCTAAAATCTAATAGCCCACGGGTCATGGATGGTCCATGACCAACCCACACCCATAACCCAAATCTCTAACAGGTACAGATCACGTGACCTGTTGGACACTAAGCCCACCTTGCATCTGTTGCGCACAACCACCCTTGCACCTCCCTTTTTTCTTCTGCTTTGTACAGACCTGCCATTGCCTCCCTTAGCTGTCCTGTCTTCTGTTACACTAGACAGAGCATCAACCAATAGTTACATTTCAAACATCAATATAAAAGCACAAGCAATGTACATATTACAGTTATGTTGAGATAAGAAATTTCTTCATCACTTACATTTCTTTTCATGGTATCAGAGCCCAAAGGTTGATCCTCTTTACCCTACTTACCTACCCACAATATGTCAAGCATGGCAGATAGCAGTGATGACCCAGATTTAGAACAATACTCCATCACCAACAACGAAAACCCTGGAGCCATCCTAATCACCACCCTTTTCAATGACAACAACTACATAACTTGGAGCAAATCGATGATGATTGCTCTATGTGCCAAGGACAAATTATCCTTCATTGATGGAACTTGCATGCAAACAATGGAGGATAGAAACTTACTTACCCGATGGAGGAGAGCAGATTCCATGGTCAAGTCTTGGATACTCAACTCCATGACTAAGGAACTAGGCGATGCATTCTTGTCATTCTCCACAGCAAGGGAGCTTTGGGAAGAGCTGAGGGAGAGATTTGGTGAGGCTAATAGACCGCTCCTATATCAGATAGAAAGAGAAATCAGTAACCTTAAACAAGGTAACCTCACCATTTCTGCATATTATACCAAATTAAATAAACCGTGGGATGATCTAGCCAGCTTGAGCCCGATACCCACATGCATCTGCAAGGCTGCTAAAGCTATAAATACCAAGGAGAACAAACATAGATTGGTGCAGCTTTTAATGGGCCTAAATGAAGACTATGAACATGTGGTGAATCAAGTTATGTTGATGGAGCCACTGCCTATGATAAATAGGGCTTTTGCTATGATGCAAACTGTGGAGAGGCAAAAAATAGTGAATGCTAACTCCGACAGTAACATGAATGTTGCTATGATGGTGAGACAAACAAACTTAAATGCAAAGAAAGGGGGTACTAACAACAGCAGCAGTGGAAGAGGGGCATTCACAAAAAGGGAAGACAAATATTGTGAAAAGTGTGGAAAAACCGGACATACCATAGAAACTTGTTTCAAGATCCACGGAGTCCCCGACTGGTACAAGGAGTTGACTGGCCAGAAAAGCAAAGCCAACCTAGCCATGATTAGTGATTCTCCTGCAGATACACAGATTGAATCCAATGAGTACACTGAAAGAAATAATCAGATTTCCCAAGATTTAGCCAACTTCATACAACAAGAGGTATCCAAAGCAATCAAAGGGAAGGCCACAGGGGAGGTCAAACTAAGTGGGCTTGCAAATTTTGCAGGTAATGTTAACATCAATGCTCATGGTAAAGAAAATGCATGTACATGGCTAATTGATTCAGGTGCATCATCACACATGGTTACCAACTTAAATTCCTGCCTTAAACATGAAGTCAATACCCTATATGAGTCGGTTACCCACCCAGATGGCACAAAGCAACAAGTAGAACACATATGTCAGACCACTATTGGTGACACAATCACCCTTAATGAAGTTTTACATGTACCAATTTTCTTTAAGAATCTACTTTCTGTCAACAAGCTTACAACACAAAATGAAGTGGCTGCAATATTCATATCCAACAATTTGTTCTTGCAGGACCTACGGACTAACAATATTGTGGTAGCAATCAAGGCTAGGAGGGGATTGTATGAGCTTATCTCAAATAGCCTGCTACCCTCAGGGACCATGAAAGGTCCTCCACTAGATTAACAAATTCAGGATTAATGTAACCATCAGTTATTAATCGTCTATATATCCAAGATTTATCAACATAACTTATTTCTGCAAAAACTATGAATTTAAAACAATGATTCCATAGTTAGTATCCTTTATGTTCACCAAAGTTTACATAACATATAAGATAAGACTTGTGAATCAGGACAACAAGTTTTGGTTGAGACTTTTAAACTTCTTTAATTTTTCACCGATAAGCCTCACAGGAGCAATCATCACGGATTTTGGGTTAAAGTTTATGGGTTCAAATCTAAAAAATGAACCTATACAAAAGTTCTCACATATATGTTTATAATCATATATGTGAGAAGATCTTTTCAATCATTAAAAGTCCTATATTAAATATTTACTACTGCCAAATATAATAAGTATTTATCAAAATATGACTACTTATTTTAATAAATTGTTTAAACATATAGCTAGTTTTCAAAAGATGCATGTAAAAATGCGCACATGAGAAGTAAAGAGAAGCTAATCACGACGGAATAAGAATCAATGAAATAACGGATTGACAATTTAAGGTAATTGGAACTATAATATAAGTCACACTTAACCTACATTAATTAAATGATAAACTGAAGTTCATTCCACAAACAAATACCCAAATTAAACCTAGTTTAAAAAAACGTAGCAAAACACAAATTCTCTTACCTCAATCGATACGCATAAGGATTTTCCTGAAGTACATGAACTAAGATGATGATGACAGAGCTGGAATAGAAAATATAGAAATTGATACAAATGTCATTAAAATGTGTGAAAATTCATTTTTAACATTGTCATACCATAAACGAAAATGAATGTCATTTTAATACCTGCTAAAGCTTCTCTTCAAACTCGCTAAAAATGAATATACTGGAAATAAATGAGTTCCTATAACCAAGAACAAATTAGTTCAAAGGTTAGGAAGTCGAAAATATAGCACGTTAATTGCAACGAAATACTATAATCAATCAAGGTCATTAACTATACTATATTAATTCAATCATAATTTAATATTAAGGAGCTCGTGTTTTAATTTAAAAATGGTGGTGTCACATTTTACGAGGACCCTATTAAAAATTAGGCAAATTTCCTCTTATAAAATGGGCATCCCCCTTCTGGAAGAAGGGTCAATCCTGCAAAAAACAATACACTTCTACATCGACCAGTAATCACAACTCATATTGGGTCTCTAAACTATATGTCTATTCTCAATTTAGTCTACATTTACGTCGCAAAATTTATAATTATGCAATTCACAATTCAAGTATACCAATTTGTAATCCATACACTCTCAATTATAGTCAATACATCAAAATATTCTCAATTCAAATCAACAATAAATTACTTTTATTTTATTTTATCCTTAATCTTAAATATTTAAGTTAATTAAAATATTTTACCTAACAAAATCCATAATCCTAATTTCGCAATCCCCATATTTATTTTTGTACAATTTTTCTAACCTTTATGTCTATGAAAGGTTATTTTATGGATATAAAGAAATAGAAGATTACTATATTGATTAATCAAATACACTTAGACAAGATTTTTAGTCATCTCTTGTATTTAGAGAAAATCTTGTTTTAGGTTCTTTAATAACTTATGATCTTATCTACTTTGCAAACGGTGATCAAATCCTAAGATTTTACCACTCTCTTTCCTATCTTTGTTTTTAGTTTGTCGATTTATACCATTCTTCCTTTTTGTTAACTTTGAACATGTTCTTCAATCAAAATTCTCAATAGAGTGATCCTTATTCCTACTCATATCTCATATTATTATGGTATCCGACTCATCATAATGAAGATGGTCATATCATTATAAGTCTTTATATTAGTTTTGATTTTAAGAATAATTACTTTGATATAAATTGACTCACTCATGAGAGCTATGTTGAAAATTTAGGAGTAAAAGTAGAGCTACTTCAAATTTGAGAATGTAGACTATGATTTTATGGTTTTGTATTGATATGGATTACCTTTGTTAAACTAAGTTGGTTAAAACACAAAGTTTTGATGATAACAAAATACTAAAGTGCCAATAAAGTTGTTTATGTGATGATAGGTAACCTTAAAGAGCAATGTTGCAAGATAACTTATAAAAAGCTTTAAAATTAATGTTTAGAGCTTTTAGTAGATGAATAAGCTTTGACTAAAGTTAGAATATTCCAGAAGCTAATTACCTAACTTTAATTTAATTACATCATGTACTAACTTTCAAACAATATATAATAACATAATGTACTAAGATTAAAGCAATACTTTTGATAAAAAAGTGTTCTTTTAATTTCATTTATGGTTTTTGTAAGGCATCCTCAAAACTAATAATAAAATAGTACAAATGATTCTTCTAAATCAATTTGCAATGTTGGACCTTATAATTTATTTTTAATTAGAGAATTGATAATAAAAGTTTTTAAGATTGAATTTATTATTAGAGAACATATAGGAATAGTTGTTGACATTAATTAAGGTTTTATCGTATATGAAAGCACAAATGATATCCAATTTTTATAAATGAAGTTTTCTCACATCGAAAATAAGTACAAGAACAAAAAAAACAAATTATTTAAGAAAAAAACAATGGATATCAAACACTCAGTATGCATTAACCTCTTGATCCTTAATTCAAGACAAATTCCCAATCTTTTTCCATCATTCTCCAACAAATACACAGCCCATCATTAACAATCAGTAATTAACAATCAAAACCAAACACAGACTCCATACGAACCAAAAATATCAACCACGGATTGTTATTCATTGGAGAAAGGAGAGGAAGGAGAAGAGGGCAATAACTTCAGCTAAGACCGCCGGAGAAGATGACACCGATGATGCAGGAGCTCTACGGCGACAATATAACTACAGACGACGGCGATGGAAACAGATGGAGGCGGCAGATCGACGGAAGAGAGGAAGACGACGCAGGCGTGGGGTGTCAGGGGGGGTTCGGTTGGTTTAAAACATAACTAAAATGATGTCGTTTTGGTTTGTTTTAAATGTTTATAACTTAACGAAAAGGTTTGTTTTTGTTAAGTTATAAATGTTAAACCAGCAAACGGAAAACGACGTCGTTTGGATTTAAACCAAACCATGTTGTTTTGGTTATGTTTTAAACGATTAACAAATAGTGAACACGACGTCGTTTGGTTTAAATCCAAACGACCAAATGATGTCGTTTTCATTAAATGATAAATGTTAAACCATCAGCAGGTAAGCGACGTCATTTGGGATTTAACGAAACAACGTCATTTTGGTTAAGGTTTAAACATTTAAACCTTCACCAAAACGACGTCGTTTGGTTAAATCCCAAACGACATCGTTTTGTTCAACCAGTGACGAGGTTCTTAAGTTAACCAAAACGATAGCGTTTCAGGAAATCCAAACGACGTTTTCGTTGAGTTGAAAGCCAACGAATGACAACTACATTTCTCGATGAAATTTTATACCGTTGCTAAACTTAATTTTCCAACTGACATTGTCGACGCATTTAGTTTTTCCGTCGGTAATTTAATTACCGACGGTTTATTTCCGGTCGGTAAACTTCCGTCACTATTTTGTTCTTTTCTTATAACGTACAAGAGAAAGGGCATCGATCACCAGGCCTCTGTTGCTAGATAGTTCCAATTATCTTGCGTGGAGATCACAAATGGGAGTATTCATTCAAGTACGAGGAACAAAAGCATGGAACTAGGTTTTAAATGACTAGACACATCCGATGACGACTGATGGCAAGGGAGAAACATTGCTTAAAGATACATATGAATGGATAAGGACTGAAGAAGAAGAAGCACTTGATAACTCTCTAGCAATACATGCGATTTTTAGTGTTGTAGATGATGAATGTTTTAGTATGATATCATATTGTGAATGAACAAAAGAAGCATAAGATACATTACAAATAATAAACAAGGGATCAAAATTTATTATAGCTTCAAAAATTCAATTGTTGGCTACCAGACTTGAAGAGCTTAAAAAGGAGGAAAGTGAAACTATTGAAGACTATCATGGGTGACTGCGTGATATTGCCAATCAAGTATATCAACTTAGGAAAAAGTATTCAAATATGAAATTTGTTAAGAAAATATTGAAATCATTGCCTCCTAGATTCATACCAAAAATTGCAGTCATTGAAGAAGCTCATGACATTAATGAGTTATCTTTGGATAAAGTAATTGGGATTTTCACAAAGTTTGAGATGAACTTGTTGAGATACAAGTGTGAGAAGAGCAAAGGATTGGCTTTGCAAGCTAAAGTTGCTAAATCTGTGAATGATTCAGAAGATGACTTCGATGAAAATGATAATACGGTGTCGTTAATAAGAAAATTCAGCAAGTGGCTAAAGAAGGTGAAGAAAGATAGACCTGAGTTCAAATATAATTGTGGGAGTTCTTCCAACAATAACTTAAAACAAGCAAAAAGTAAAGAAGATACAATGTCATAAGTGTTAAGGTTTCAAACATATGCAAGCGGAATGTGCTGACACTCTTAAAAGGAGAAAAGGGAAGTCTTACACCAGCACTTAGAGTAAAAACGAATTTGAAAGTGCGCATGGCAGCGAAGAAAAAATTGTGGATAATAGTGCTACGTTGGTTGCTTTATATAGTAAAATTCCTGTTACTTTTAACAACAATCAGAAAAGAAATTAATGGAGGAAACAAAGATAAATCAGTCTAAAACTCCAAGAAAAATGCAGATGAATAAGTCCAAAGTTTTTGTTTAGATTATTACAGTGATAATAGTGATTCGAATTACAAAAGGGAGAATATTTGCAAAGCTTACGAGTTAATGTATGCTAAATGAGTCCAAACATGTAAGAAAAATGAGAAGCTGAAGAAGGAAAAACTCTACCATAAAGAACACCATTATAGATCTAGAGAAAAAATTGTTATCTACAATAGATGAACTAATTGAAACAAAGTTGAAGTTGATGAGTATGGAAAAAGAGATAAGAATGTTAAATGGGGATATCGAAAAATTGTTATAGATTGGTAAGATTAAAGGAGATCTTCAAGAGATTGGCTATAAAAATGAATGTTTTAAGACGAATGATGAGAAACATGATGCAACCAAATTTGTCCAAGGAGAAATGTTAAGGAGGAAACAAAAATTTATACCTACTTGTTACTTTTGTATGATAAATGGGCACATAAAACCAAATTGTTACAAATGATATTTCAGATGAGACAAAACCAAAAATCTAGACAATCTTCTATGAATTTTCGACTGCAACCCATGTTACTTAAAACACATTTAGGTTAGAAAGGTTCAATTGCAAGCATTAGTGACTTTTAAATCTACGAGGCCTACTTCACATAGTGGTTGGTATGTTAACAGTGAATGCTTACGTTACATGATAGGTGAAAGAAGTTACTTGACAAATTATTAAAGTTTTGTAGATGGTCACATTACCTTTGGTGATTGAAAGAAGGCTTTGATAATTGGAAGAGGGACTCTTTGCATGGATGGACTATCACACTTAAAAAAATGTGCTTCACGTTGATGATTTAAAAACCAACTCGGTAAGTATTAGTCAACTTTGTGATGATGGGCCGTCAGTTAAATTTACTAATTATGGGTGCAAGGTATTGAATGAATAAGGAGAGTGCTTAGTAAGTGTTAAAAAATTGGTGGATAATTGCTACATGTTGCAGTCTCACTCATCATAACAGACACACGAGGGATTTAATACCAGAAACTATCCAGATCTACATTTATTTTCTGATGGAAAAGAAACTGTTAAGATAGAGGAACGGTTGGTTACTTCTGAGGAAGAAACCAATAGGACAGTTGATGACAGAGATAATGTGACAAGGAATAAGATTAGGTTTGAATTTTTTCGATAAACACAGAGACTGTGTGCTTTACACTTTTGAAGTGTATTGACGTTGTTTGTTAAATATAACAAAAAAACAAAAAACAAAAAAAAGGTTTGAAGGAGTTAATGTCTAGACTTTTTGAGTTTTTGATTTATGGGTTTTCTAAGGTTTAGGTGTTTAGTGTATGTTTGGCTTTTTCTTATTTGTTGAATAGTATTTTGATGTGAAAATGAGGCTCTACTTGATAATTTGAAAATTCTACTTTTGGATTTTGATTTACGGAGTAATGTTAAGAAAATGTTGATGCTTGATTGGAGACCTATAGGAAGATTCAGGTTTTTTGTGATTTAGATTTTTCAAGTTTTATCTTGATTTTTCTCTACATAATGGGCTATATAAGTTTGAACAATATGCTTTCACATAGTTTATGTGAGTAAGAGATTGATTAAGTTTGATTATGATTTAATGAATGCATATTTGGGACTTGATAATCTGCTTGATAACTGAGTATACGAAGATAATTGAACATATAACATCAAGTCTTTTTGTTTATGTTCTTTATTATTTTAACCACTTAAGTTATTTTATTTGTTGAGAAAATTATTTGTTGAGATTAACACTAGATGGTCGTGTTATTGAGTGTGATTTACTTTCATAGGTAATGAGGACGAGAGATAGTGTCAAGGGTTAAGTGAATTAGTTCAATGAAGTCTTGTATACAACTATTGTCATCAGTGAAAGTGATTAAACTAAGTGAGAGATCCGTAAACGTAGACAAAGTGTGCTTAACTATGTTAACAAATTTCAAGTATTAATTTGATTATTTTATATTTAATTTTTCTACTTTTGTTTGTGATGAAAAATTTACAGTTGCTACATAGTTAGTAACCACAAACATAATTCAAAGCAACTAAAGCTGAACCATAACTTGTGTAAAACTAAATCCTTTCAAAATTTCCGTTAGCTCAATGTTACGAGCAACCAGATATAGAATAACTGCAGCAATAAAAACGATATGACGATTTCAATGCCTGTTTTCGTGCAAGACAACCCTGAAAAGGCTATGGAGCCTAGTTTTGTGAAAGGCAACACCAATGTTAATGCACATAATTGGGACATCACGACATGTCTTTGGGATGATTAAGCAAGAAAACAGGTCAGATCTTTATCTACATGGCTACAATATGAAGTAGCATCTTAATTCTTAAGGTCTTTCTTTCTAAGCCGAGCAAATAAATACTTCATAGAATACCGATAGATTTAGTAACTAATCTCTTCGCTAATAAGAAAATACTTTACAGTATGAGACAACTGGCCTAAGGATTTAAAACTACTCTATACTTAAAGTTAAGAATTGATTAACGGTAGATGAGTCCCTTGCCACTCAACCTGTAACACCCAAATACCCCCTGGGAGGATACATGGATGTCACCCAAGACAGAACAAACAATCACACTGATATGTAGTATATTTAGTAACTCAAACCCACAGACATATATTACATATCGTAATCACAAAACAAAAATATTTACAGGCCCAAACACACGAAATAAAATACATTTTCGAGAAATAGAAAATAGACTCTTTTGGC
>JAOTAZ010000002.1:3797900-3808177 GCA_025629785.1 Erythroxylum oxycarpum | reverse complement strand
CAATGTCTACATTTATCTTTCAGAACTCTTCTATTGTCCATAAGCATGATGTTTTTAATATGTTTCTCTAGGTGACAAAAGTTGAAATATTTTGAATATAAATAAGTTTTAAAATAATTTTATATATTGTGAATGCAACTAAATAAAATATTAAACAAATTAATTATTTACGTATTCATATTGAAATATAAATTTTAACTTCAAATTAAGTTAATAATTTTAAACTAAACATTTTTACCTTTTAATATGAATATCTGCCATTCCATGCAAGTGTAAAAAAAATTTATCATTTCACTACATTTATTTTGTATAAACATTAATTTAGTATAAACATAAAGTAGGAGTATTTTCACCTGGATGTGGACCTATTTATATATAGTGTGCTTATCATGTCTAACATTACTGTTACCTTGCTGTTAGGGAACTACAAGGCCAACACACTACCATGTTCTTTATAATAAGATTGGTTTTTCTGCCGATGATCTACAAGAACTTGTCCATTCTTTGTCATATCTGTAAGTTCTTAGTTGTTAATAGTTGGAATGTTTCGTGAACTATGATCACTATTTCATTTGTTTTTAATATGGCAGGTACCAAAAAAGTACATCTGCAATATCCATAGGTAATGATCTTCTTTTTATATTCTTGTGCCATTTGGATGGTTATTACTAAAAGTTGAATTCAACACGTCTAATATAAACCTGCCTGCCTATTTTGTTTTCTAATGCTGCTAAGTCGAGCATTTGTTCCCTTTTTTCTAGAGTGAGGCATGGAATTATGCAACATGAAGTCACCTGCACTATCATTTCACACAATTTGCTTAGGGAGGTGGCTTATGGCATAATTGACCGTTTTATCATTTTTTGCACTTCTATGTTATGTTTTTCATCTTATTCTTAAGTTTATTTATTGTGAAAATCTCTATAGGCTTAACATAGTTTAGTCTGACAAGATTCAACTAACATTTGGCTTTTAATGAACTGAATATTTCTGGACAATATGTAATTTTAAGCTGGGACACACTTGCAAGCATGGTATGAGAGATTTTAGGTACTCATTTAGGTGATCAAATATACAGGAGAATAGTGATCAGTTAGCTAACTAAATGAACAAACAATGTCTACATTTATCTTTCAGAACTCTTCTATTTTCCATAAGCATGATGTTTTTAATATGTTTCTCTAGGTAACAGCTATGAAAGTTGCATGATCCTCTGGCATTCAAGACCAGAAAGTAGACTCAATCATGTTCAAACCACTTAAGGATCAAGCTTTTCCAGTCCAAATAAGGTTGCTGAACTTGTTTAGAAGGTATGCTACGATTTATGGGTCAACTTCTACAAAGTCGATTAAAAATTATTTCTAGAATTTTAAGAAGGTAACTTATCTTCAGATAACTAAAAACTTGACCGCTTACTTGTTTACCAGGTATAGTAAACCTCTTGTAAGTTTTATAAAACTTTTTTTGTTTGAACAGGAACTAACAGTGATGCTAGTGGTGCAAGACTATATCTGTGACTTGGAGAGGGAAGAGTAGGAACAAAAGAAGATACTCAAAGTAGAATCTGTGTGGAAACTCTTGTATTTTAGTCTAAGTTTGTTTTAATGATTTTTATTACCAGATAACAGGAAAATCTGAGAAGAATTGAGCGATAAAATTGTGATGCATTTTGCAAAATGATAGAAGAACACATAGCTGCTAGTGCATTGACATCTAAAACTCGCTAGCGGGAGTATTGTTTGAAGGTCATTTATTGATTAGTGTTAAGACATATACATAACTGTTGCTTGGTAAATAAATATGAGGAGCAATGGACTGTTTAAAACCTATATTTGGTTTTTGTTTGATTAGATAAAGCACTCGGATGAATACCATGCTGTTGCTACAAACGCCTCTGGTTCAACACCAAAAGGTTTGTATGAGGGTGCTGCTGAAGAATTAGAGAAGCAGGTACCTGTCTCACAGTTGATTAGTAATTTATGTTAGTTTTTTGGACCTATCACACCAGATTCTGCTTTCAAGTTGTGGATCGGTGAAGAGGCAAAAGGCTTAAAGATTTTCTAACCTTTATACAGTTGTCAGTAGTTTCCCATGATTGTGGTTACTGTTTTTGTACCAATTATCTGGGTGGTGAAAATTTGGTGCATCTTGTATGCTGTATTTAATTAGAAACTGAACAAAAATTCCAGACTCCACTATCTCGATTTTGCATGGATGCGATGTTAAAGACACTACTTAATTGTTTGGACCAGCAAGATAACCAGTAGGGAAACTTTAAGGGCTCATGTAAAATGCCATTTTGATGTTTTATGGATTTAAGAAAATGTAAAGAGAGAGGATAGGCTGGGAAAACTTGTATGAGGTGTTTGTTGATTTTTCTCTCTTGTCTTGGCACTAGATAGGGACTTGAGATTTTATCTCTGAGTAATTGTGTGACTCAATGCTACTTGTAACTCTTAAGCTTTTCTTTAACAGGTTTGCTGTCCAACTGTGTTGAATGTTGTCTTTTTTTTTCTTCCCCTCCCCCCTTTCTGGTTCCTACTGCTAGGAGTTGAGGTCTACAAGTCTAACCCGTTTTGTATATTAACAGTATCACAATGACAAAACTCAGATAAAGGATGCAATGAAGGCAGGAAAGGTAAGGGTTTATCTTACCTTCTCTTCTATGTTTACTGCCCTTAATTTGTATGTAACATTTATGGCTGCAGATCACTATGTTGTCAACTTGGACATTTGAAGACTTCAAGTCTGCTACTTCTGATGATATGGGTTCTCCTCCTATATCAGATATCAATTTGAAGGTACATGTTTAGTCAAATCAAATAATGACCTCTCAAATTTGTTATCAGGGAATGTTAACAAGAATAAGAAATAACTTGAATTATGAGCTCATCATATATTGTGGAATTAGAGGCTTGCATCATGAATTGGATGGCAGTTTTCAAATTGAAATTATTGATTCTTCTGATTCTAGATGAGGCTATGGAGTTGTATTGTATTCTATTTGGGTAGCCTATATTAAGTGGCCGGCGCTATCAGAAAAAGTATATGGCATTTAATGCTTTCGAGCTCACAATTTTCACCCTTGAGACCTGAGATCTTGATGTTATTGGGAAGTCAATTCACATATGAAGTTAACGGCTATATATGGTAACCACATTACTGTCTTAGATATGTAGTGTTTATTAAACTGCAAAGTTTCTCATGAAGAATCAGAAGTTCGTTAAACTTCTAAAACCTTTTTTTATATTTTGCCTTTATTTTTTATGTAAACAATGTTGCCTTCACCCCCATTGCTGGGTGGACATGTTTGATACCTATCTTTGTCTATTTCCACTTGAAGAAGTCAAAGAATGTGAACATGAAATGGCAATAATCAGAGAGACAATTGTATGAACAAGCTTCTTGGACATTTACATGCAAACTTCATACTGCTTCAGCTTGCTGCTTACTTTTATCTGTAGTTCATTGGCAGTATTTGGCCTATTATCAACATACTGATCTAATTGTGTCTGGTATTTTGAAGCTTTTGTATGAGGAGCTGGTTGAGAGAGCCAAGGAGAAGGAGGAGAAGGAAGCTAAAAAGCGTCAGCGCCTTGCTGATGAATTCACAAAACTGTTGCAAACATACAAAGTACGGAAAATCTATTTTGGGAACATCGTGAATGCAATTCTGCCTTTGGATTATTTTTCAAATGTTTCTACTTATTTTTTTGAAAAATAAATGTTTCTACTTTTGTCCTATATGTATTACAATCAAATGTTCTTTTCTAGGACATAACTGCAAATTCTGATTGGGAGGATTGCAAATCACTAGTTGAAGAGAGCCAAGAGTATAGGTATTACAGTTGTTGGCAGCACTAGTAAGATCCTTTTTCATGTTAGATTTGTTTAATGGTTTTTTCATCTTGGTTTTCTCTTGCAGGGCAATTGAGGAAGATAGTTTGAGGAGAGAGATTTTTGAGGAGTACATTGCACATTTGCAGGAAAAGGCCAAAGAGAAAGAAAGAAAGCGTGAGGAGGAAAAGGTACATGTATTTCCTTCTCAATTATGATTGGGTATCCATGACCAGGGTAAATGACTTGATTTGAGTATCCCTTATATTGATAAATCAGTATTTTTGTGTTAGGACTTATGAAAGATGTTTTAGTAGAAATACTCTTGTTATTAGTTTGACTCATATTCCCAAAAGTTTTTGATTGGCATCAGGTATTGTTCTCATAGTTGAACACTATATGATTGGAAATAAAAAAATGCAGCCTTCATATGGTGTTTGCATCTGTCAAGCTCATTATTGACATGTGTTTGGAATTGCTCTTCTAGAAATTTATTATTTATGCTGTTTAATTTACAAATACTTTTCATGTATTGCAGTGTTTCTTGAGCTCTGTTCTTATAAACTTTTCTTGTTTGCAGGCTAAAACGGAGAAGGTGAGAGAGGAAAAAGAGAAGCGGAAAGAGAAAGAGAGAAAGGAAAAAGAGAAAGAGCGTGAAAGGGAAAAGGGAAAGGAAAGAACTAAGGATGAAATAGATAGTGACAATGTGGACGGAACTGATAGTTATGGCCATAGAGAAGATAAGAAAAGGGAGAAAGATGAAGATAGGAAGCACCAGAAACGACATCAGAGTGCAACCAATGATGTAAGTTCTGATAGGGATAAAAAAGAGGAGTCTAAAAAGTCATGCAGGCATGGAAGTGAACGTAAGAAATCTAGAAAGGTACGAGACTTCTGTTGTTTTTCATGTTATCTTGTGGAATATTCGACTTTTTCTTCACATGGAAGCTCTTTGCAACATGCATATACACCTGAATCAGATAGTGAAAGCCGGCACAGAAGGCACAAAAGAGATCACCGCGAGTCCCGTAAAAGTGGTGGATATGAGGAGCTTGAAGATGGGGAGCTTGGTGAGGATGGAGAAATCCAGTAGTTCCCTTCCATATTTGGAGAAATACTAATTTAAATGCTTGGACCTGATATGAGAATTTCTCAGCTAGTTTATTGTATTTTCTGGAAACTCTATTTTCCTAATGTAGTCTTAACTAATTGTATAATCTTCTGATGCATAAAAGGCAGAATAAATCTTGCCTTGGAGTTTTGGATTCTGTTCATCTAAAAGCTGGTCATTGAATAGATATTTAGAATTGGCGTTTCCTACTTGGCGTGAAGACATGCAAAGTAAATCTTAGTATTGTTTTTCTTTAAAATAATTCGAAATGGTTGATGAAGGTGGAATTAGTTGATCTTAAGCCAATAGGATTTGAGGAAAAATAGACTATCCTGAGTATTACAATTGTATTTCAAACATCTTTTAGTGGATAAGTCATGCTTATTGCGCAAGATGAAAAACAGGCTAGTCAGTTTGATGTGTTACTTTAGAGTGCTTTTAAACCATAACCAGATCAAGACTTCAGAACATCTTAAGGGCATGGAGGATAAGAGGTACATGTAATACTGTTTTGGCTAAAAAAACAGAAATGAAGAAGAGTTCTGTCTTCTTTGTTTGGCCCAAAATGAGTGGTAGTATACTATGATACCATTGGGGTCAACTATTAGCAAAAGACATGGGTATACATATCAGGTAGAGTTGACACGTTTAGCTCACAGAACGAAATTGAAAACGTATGGTGATCAATTTTGAAATGGCTTTAATTTCTATCGATTGATGATAATAAGTGTATAATTTCCACAACAGTCGCATTCTTGATCTCTTCGAAAATGCTGTCTCCAATCTCCATTGCAATATCTTTCTGCTGGTGTTCGTATCTGCTCCATTCTTGTGTTGAATGCATTAAATCTAAGTCCAACAGCTTTTTCAAGTTCAACCTGTCCCCAAATACTTTCCAACAGGACTTCGTTTTTTCATCAATGATCCTCCGCAGCTCTTCCGGCCCCAAGCATTCTTTGAAATGTTCCCGTGGCTTCTGCTTCCTTACCTGGTTTTTGATTATCTCCCGTAGACAATCAAACAGGAGTTGCTTTGTTTGCTGAAAAGCTGTTAATTTACCAAGTGTTTTTGGGAATCATTAGAGTGAGTTTGTTTATGAAAAGTCTCATCTTTCATTATATTGTAGCTTTGATCTTCTATAGAATAAACCTGTGCAGCCAAAGATAGTTTGATGAAAAGTAATGGATACTAACCTTTATGAAGTGGTGATCCCCCATGACCTGGTATCCCTTCAAGAACTGAAACTGGGCTCAGTGGTTTAGTCTCTTCTATTTCTCTCCACTTGAACCTTCTATGTGAAATAGCCTGTTTGCTCCGTGGATAACTCAACCATGTCTGCAATTCCTTGGACATTTCAAGAACTACATCTAGTATCGATACTTCCCTTCAAACCAAGAAAAAGGTTAAGAATATTCAGTTTTCCTACCTCTCTTTCTGTTGGAGCACAGAGTTGAAAAGATTCTGTAGTCTTTACTCTGAATTCGTGAGCTCTTCGCAATGAAGTTGTGGTTTCGTCCACATCACTTTCAGAGCATGAATTGAACACAGTCGTGCTACTGGCAGAGGAAAACTTGTCAAAACCTGCACCTTCTTGGTTATGTCCAACCCCTTTCGGGACGTTAGACTTTTCATCTCTTTGATCTGAAATTCTGATTCTCAGCTTCTCATTAATGGAAATGACCCAGTTATATGTCGCTTTTATTATTCTTGGACAATTGCTGATACTCTTTCTGCTTTGCTTTAGACTGGAACTAACTGACCTCTTTGTGATCTTTCTTCCATTACTGTGAAAGAAGCAGCCACTTTCTGAACTTAACCCCGCCTTTCTTAAATGCCCTCTTTCTACAAGGTAAACCTCTAGCATGAAAGGTTCTTGCTGCTGTTGAAGAAGTTGTTGAAGTTTAACTGGTTTTGATGTAATAGTAGCCATTGGACAATTTGAGTTTCAAGCACTTGGAAGGGACTGCAAATCAAACTACTTCCGATGCAAGATGGTGATATTATAGTAAACTTGTTAGAAAAAGCATACGTCTGTTTGGTACTGAATAGGACAAGGGGAAGTTTTGGTACTTGAGGCTTGAACAATAGAGAGGATAGAGGTATAATACAAAGATCTCTAGGACATGTCTTTTTTTTCCAAGTTTGGTGGTGGTACTGGTATTTAATTTCAGAGTTTCAGGTTACCTTTTCCCAAAAGTTTAGGTCAATGGTGGCATTCTGATTTGGTTTTCTTCTCTTCTCTTTGTTCTTTGTTCCTTAGCCTGTTTCTGGATTTATAAATCACAGCACTCGTTCAAAACCTTGTACCTCCAACATCTTAATTGCTATATTTTGATGTTGGTCCCATCTGATGATGACTATTTCAAAGAAAATACGTTGCAATTTCTTAGTTCCTTTCATTTTGCCTCTTCCATCAGATTCTGACCAAGATGCAATTGCTTTGGAGATGGCAAAACATGCTTATGACATCATTAATCAGTCCAATTTGTGTTCACTGTTGGAGTTTTTATTAAGAGAATTGCATTACGTCCCTTGGAATCCAATCATGTTCTTTTATCCTGTCCACGCTCCATAACCACTCCCTAAAAGGAGAAGAAAATTAAAAGTAGAAACATCCCCACCACCATCATCCTCCCCAAGTAAGTTGTGTAGGGGTCCCAATATGGTATACCTTGCTAATGCCAAAGTGAGGTTCAGAAATAATCAAGATTTTGATTTCAGTTTCTAAAATTTGATATGATAGATTTCTAAGTTTTAGCTATTAGCCAAAGTGGTTGAATCAATTCGGTTTCATGTCATATAACAGTTTGTGTTAGTCCTTTACTTTCATTTAATTCAACGAAACAGTTAACTTTTAGGTTAGCACGAATTTATGTAGCGTCCATATGTCTCTAATCTTCTGCTTTTCCTCGGTGAGTAATTAGAGTCTGATTCTTGGCAAGTTAGGTTGATCTAATCTTACTTACCTTGGTCACTTCTGTTGTGGTTGATGCAGTTAGGTTTTGACTATGCAAGTAGGATTCAGTTTGTTGAATTTAAAGCGAAATAAGAGCACCTGATAAAAGAGGTAAAGTCAGTGAGTGGGGTTTCTGTAACATTTTGAAGCAACACATTGATTGACCCTGACCGTGATCCCATTTTTATCAAACGCCATAGGACATCAGAATGTGGCGTATCCAACTAATGGAGATATGGTCCTTAGTAATAAGAACAACTCAATAAAAGCTACATTGATGCTCGAGATCTAAAAAGGTCCAGCAGCCTGTAATATTACTCGTGTAATAACGAGGTTGTTTCCAAGAAATATGATCCTTCGTAACGAGTATAATTCTGTGTGGGGTCTTGCAGTGGAAATTCTCGTGAAGTTGATGGGATACAATGTGGACCCTGAATGTGTCACACGACTAATTAATGATAGAAAGTGCCTTACTTGTCACGCACTCTTGAGGTTGAGGACTCTATCAAGTTAATCCTCCTAAAGTCCTAACCCCACCTCTCTAATGGAGTTTCCTTTACCTTTTGTCTCCTTGCTGTTCCAAAGCAGAAGTTCTGAACAATATACTGTTGACCTAGTAACCTGATGTCTACGGTTTGCTTGGCTACAGTTTAATATACATGCACAAAGCCTATGTGCACTAAGAAGTGAAGGGTTTGCTTCTATTTTCATGTACATAAAGGAAAATCATATGAACCGTAAAGTTATTTCTAACTCTTAAATAAAATTATAACTATTTGATAATTATTAATTAATGCTTAACTTATTATTTTATTACAATATATTAATTTATTTCAGATCAATTTTTTTTTAAAAAGTACAATTTATGTAATAGTTTTAAATAAAATTGATTTTTAAAATTTCAAACGAAGACAAAAACTTGTTTAACCTCATATTTCATGCTTGTCATTTATGCATAAATAAGTAGCTGCATCCCTTTTTCACAACTTACGTATGAAAAGTGAACAAAACAAAAGATAAATGTAGCTCTTGTTTTCATATATTGTTTCGTCTTTCTAGAGTGGCTGCAAAGTAACACACATATATATTTGTTAAGTGATCAACATTGTGTTCAGATTGACGCTCTTTCACTTGGCATTAAGATACCTTGCATGTGAAGGCAAAAAGAAGAAACTGCGAAGACAGGATCACGACAGCCGCAATATGGGTAAAGTAACAACGATGTCAAGCAGCAAATGCATGAGAACCAAACATTAAAGAACATGTAATCGCTAATAATATAGACTGCCCAAGTTGTATTGTATTGTATTGTTGGCCAATTAAGCACTCGTGGGTGTGATCGAGGGGTCTCTTTCTGTTCTTTTAGGAAGTGTGCTTAGATGATGAAATCGATCTGCTTTCTTGATACACTGATGATTTGAAAAGGATTAACGAATAGGGATGGCCGTCAAATTTGAAATTGAGTGAATTTGATTGGATTCTATATGAAATTAACAAATTTTAACTTGTATTAAATTTGAAAAAAATATCAAATTTATTTGAACTTTAAATATAAGAATATTCGACTCAAACATTGATTCTACCCTAATTCAAAATATTTTTCATATATATAACAACGTCAATTATCTTATTTCTACATTTTTAATTAATTGAACAAAAATTATTCAAGTTGAGTTTAGACATGGCGGAGTAAAATAAAGGTTAAATTTAACTTAACAAATGAATTTAAAATTTCGGAGGTCTAATCAAAATTTGAGCAAGTTTTTAGTTTATTCACTTATCTAAATTTGACAATACTCACTACAACTGATAAGCTTATTGGTGACGAAACCAAACGTCGCTAACTAATGAAAAACAATTATTGCCCTAATGATCGTTGAATTCCGGTAGCAAAACAATATTTGCGAAGTTTGTTTTGAAATCTTTGCAAAAAGGTTTTGGATACACAATAATTTCATCCGTAAAACATATAATTAACGAGAACGGGGAACGCCATACATATTATTTTGCAACGTATATGATTTGTAAATAAAAGTTTTTGCCTACTAAACCGTAATTGTAGATAAGTATTTTTACTGATGATTTTTTTGTAGCATAATAGTTTTAGCTACTAATTGTTGTCAAAAGTAAATGTTTTTAGAGACATTCTTGTAAATGTAGGTAACAACATTTTGTGATGATTTTATTTTGGTAGTTAATACTTTTAGTGACGATTATGTTTTTGTAGCATAATAGTTTTAGCTACTAATTTCTTCTTGTGGGTAAATGTTTTTAGAGACGTTCTTATAAACGTAGGTAATGACATTTTGTGACGATTTTGTTTTGGTAGCTAATACTTTTTAGTGAAAAAAATTTTATTTTTAAATTTAAATT
>JAOTAZ010000002.1:3772146-3787903 GCA_025629785.1 Erythroxylum oxycarpum | reverse complement strand
TATAAAAAATCTAAAACAATAACCTTATAAAAGAAAAGAAAAAATAATTCTTGAGAATCCCTTACATGCTCATGTCATGTTGAGGTACTGCAAAAGAAAAAAACTGCAAAATTCGATCTAATTTATCATAATCGATTAATTAACATGCTGATTAATCCTATTATGAAACATGAAAAAAAAATTGGCCTATCCCATTATCTATTCAGCAATAAAAAAACCAATAAATTATCCACACCGAAAAGATTATATCCATTAATAAGTTGTTAAGAGTTTACCAGAGGTAATCTCTTAACCCTCCCATCAAATGAGTAGAAGATTGTTAAAAAGTTATCTTGCATATGATGTGTTTGTAATGCCAATAAAAAGTAACCCATCCAATAGTATTAACTCCTCCAAAGCCCTGATATTTAACATGGAAAATCGCTGATGTCTACCTAAGAAGGTTTCTCAGAGAGCTAGAAGCACAAGTCAAATTTAATAAGGCTGTGAGAGACCTTACCAACGCTAATCCTGGCAACAAGCGAGTCATCTATGTTAATTTTGGTTAATTTACTGCCATTAATTTACAATATTTCCCGCCCAGCCATAATAATCATTCTAAAAGCAAAATTGCCCATAGAGACAGAGAGATCATGTACAACTTCGTCTGTAAGTAAGCCCTTGAAATATAGGCAAGATTTGTATATTAACACATTCCTCCAATGTTTCTGTCGTCTGGCTTGTAACTTTCTAGTGTGGATACCACAGGAAGATCACATGTTCACAGGAGGAGTTCCCTGAGTATGGCAATGAGGGTATAGAAGTATAAGCACTTTGACAAGTATAATATAATCAACCAATACAAAAATCATAATCATTCATTCTATAATGCTATCTATATGTCTTGTATAAGCCAGTTGAAAATTTGAGAGATTCAAAGAAGAAAGCAAGATGTTCCGAGTTCTCTGCAGGAATCTACCATTTCTGTTGTAGGTCTGACAGCAAGCAAATAATTGCATAAAAGATCTTACCTTGAAAAGGAGGTCATAAGCAATATGCTCCCAAGGCAATGAAATAGACATTAAGCAGCATTTGAGGGGTAACATCTCATCTTCAGTAGTTGAAGAGGCAGCAGCAGCAGCTGCATAGGCATGCTTTGCTGCCACAGATGCAACAGATGCTGCTTTTCGGAAAATAGAGCCAATCCCAAGCCCTTTCTTCGCTGTAACTGGTGAAAAAGGTCCAAAGTCTTGCTGGCTTTGATCTGATATGGTAAATGTTATATTATATTTGAGCATGTAATTCACATTGTTCAATTTATCCATTAACAAACATGACAAGTAGGATTCTGGTTGATGAAAATAATAATAGAAAGCTTAGTTTCATGGAGAATTCAGGTCTTTCCAAACTCCTTTGGACGATAGTTAAGCTTTAGGCCCTCCGTTATTAAGTAATAACAACGGAATTGCATGTGGGTGGAAATATTCTCATGACATAATACAGATGCATAATTGAGTCCTCTTGTTTCTGGACTTTCTCTAGATAAAGATAATGTTAAAGATTTGTGCAACCAACCATGCTTTCCCCAACTAAACAAACTCTTCTTTAGAAAAATATTACTTTGGGTAAATAGAAGCAAAAAGGTTTTATTCAAGTAAAAAGGTATGCAACACCCAAAACCCAAAAAACAAGAAATGCACACCAAACATGAAATACTGATTGAAAATTAAAACATTCATGACAGACCCCATAGAACAGCATGAAACTCCAAATGTTCCAATGAGTAGAAAAATAGAGGCATGCTGTATTATTTTATCCTATTACCTGCAACACCAGAGACAGCAACTTCAACTTCCCCACGTCCTCCCGGACCCTTCATGTAGAGTCTGTCTGTTTTGGAATGACCCAGTGAAAGAAGGCTCCCAAATCGAGACTTGCCAGCTGCAAGGCAGGGAGGGAGGGGGGAGAGAGAGGAAATCAGTTACAAATTAACCTGTGTTGAGATCCAGTGCCTAAACCTCTATTAGCAGCATATAGAAGTTAAATGAATGTGAATGACAAATTTTACCACATAAACACAATTCAAGTTTTGAAGGACAACTGTTGATTTGTATATCATCACTTAGCATACTAATAACTAAATAGAAACAACTTTGAAAATTCCAGTTGATATGCTTTTGATCTTTGATTGTTATTCATTGATCTTGTCACATTGATATATTGAATTTTACTATTAATCCTTGAAGAATATAAAATGATCACTACTGAACAAGGAGCTAAGCCTTCCAACAATGCCATGATCCTCTTCCATTCATACTTAAACTTTCTAAACGACTGACCAAATAACCAGCATCAATAAGTAGATAAAATATTTTTTTCTTCTAACGGTTAAACAATTTATCAACAATTCTCTTCTAACTAATTATTGCTCAAAAGGTTGACTTCAAGCTGCAACAGTAAGATATAACACTTCAACCACATTGATTCAAATTATGAAGTATACCATCATATGCTTCACGAACCATTTGATAGCTCACAAATCCAGAGAAAAGGGTAAGCTGCAATGACAACTGCCAGCAAATCAGGGCACATATTTATCTTCCAGTGAATATTATCATATAAAACCAAGCAACATCCTGGTGAGAGAATAAAAGCATATTAACCCAAAGCAGTTAGCCCCATTGATAAGGAAGGGAGTCTGCCTTCCTTCTCTATCAAGGTTTGGTTCCTCTATGGAGAACTTTGCTTGAATGCATAAGGCCAAAGAATGCCAAACAAAGCCATAATTAGAAAAAAGAAGTTGACATAATACATAACTGTCAAAGCAAAGTAAAAATACCAGGAGTGGATGAACAAAAGGTAGCAAGTATAACCAACTCTAATAGCCCTGGATCATCACAGTAGTAGGAATCTTATATTGGGACCTTAAGAATATGTTAGGTCCAAACGTTTAAGGGAAGATTGCCAAAAACTGTAATGCAAAAACCAAGGCAAACGTCTGACTAAGTATTGGTATTCTATTCTGTGTCTCACAAGTTTGTGGGCACATTAACTCGAAAAGATGAATAGTGGATGCCTGGAACCATTCACTCTCGAGACCAAACGTCTGACCGAGTATTGGTGTTCTCTTCTTTGCCTCACAAGTTTGTGGACACATTCACTCGAAAAGAGGAATAAAGGTTGCCTGGAACCAGTCAATCTCACAGTAATGCCCATCATAATAAATATAACAATATAAGAAACACAGTACATTGCAACAGGAAAGCTTTCAACCAAAATATGAGAATAGAAGATTAAAAGTCTTGGCAGCAAGAAATGAATGGTGAGCTACTTTAAGAGATGAATCAACAGCATAGTAAAGAACTATTAGGCATATAATGCCTCTCCAACAATAGAAGATGAGATATTGTTGGATCTAACATAAGTGATTGTAACTTTTGATCTGAAAGCTAAATATAACCTTAGAATTTATTTTCACTGAATTGCGACCATGATCTTGGGGGGAACCACTACTAAAACTGCTGTCATTGGACTCCTTCTCACTGGGAAATGCTGCCCCATCATGTGCATTGAGAAGTACACAGTAACAATGATCTGTTTCTGTCAAGACCTGGGTAGTGAAAAGGCAAAGAAAATCATGTAAATTGCAAGGACGTCAAAATAGATAAAAAAAACTTCTTAACATAAAAAATATTAATGGGATTAGATGATAAATATGACTTGCATAAATAGTAGCGGAGAGTTACTCGAAGCACAGTGTGGCTTGGACACATGAACAATTTAAATTCCATCAGCCAACAGCTTGCTTAGATGAAGAAACTTTAAAGGTACAATTGCAGAACAAATTAAAAAAGAATTACCACGGCATCAAATGTGGAGTCAAAATCATCAATTGCAAAACAAATTTCTGGATATGCAGGTCTTATCTCTGTTTCCTAGATATTACACAAAAAATTGGTGTCAGATGAAATTCAACATAACAAACAAACCAGTAAGTCATTGTCAGAGAGTATCTTAACCTGCCTTTTTTGAGTCTAACTGAAAATTTACTCGACTTGGAGATGCATAAACAGTCTTTACAACCTGTAAGCCAGAATAATAAGACATAATTCCTAAAAAGGCTATAACACTAAATAAAGGCAGTTTGTACCTTATATATGGGAGAAAGTGAAGTATTTTGCCCAGCTTGATGATTCCGAAGAACCTGATGACTGGAAAAAAGCAAGTTAAAGTTCTCAATCACAAAGGTCTTTCATCACATTGCTGGCAAACCTCACCTCTTCATTTCATTTTGTAAGAAAGGCTCATTCAATGTAAATGTTTAAACCTTCCTAAGAGGGAAATACACATTGCACCGAAACTAGACTATGTCAATCACTAAGGGGCCTATGCTGTTAAAATTTTATTATGACATCTGCCTACATGTGGTAAGCTAGGGCATGAAAATACAAGGTCAAGCCATCATAGTTGGCTGAATAAAATACATTGAAATAAACAGAATCACTACACAGGCACATCACCAAAGAAGGTTGAAGGACCATTCTGTGAATAATTTTAAGGGACATGAATGTGTCAACTCTAGAAAGATTCCAATACTGGTGCCCAAATCCATAAATGTGATAATACACACTCATAAAAGATGCAGGAAATAGATGCTCTTCAAAGATAAATAATATACCATAAGTGAAGAAATGAAGGGGAAGAAAAATACCTGCAAATTGCTACTGTTACTGTGAAGGAAGTGTGAGCAATTAAATTTAAGTAAAATGAACGCCTCCAATCTATATCTGGTGGATTTTCGCTGACTAAAGTATCCAACTGTAGATGAATTAGAAAAAGGTATATTTTGTAAGCATAGGAAGAAAAGGTACGTTTTGAATGCAAAGGCGTTTTAATAAAGCATGAGGCATAGATTTTTTCAAGCTCGATCTGATTCTAGAGCTTTGTTTGTCTTGCATTCTAATTCTGTTCATTTAGAGGGAGAGTTCGCTGCATCTAATAATTTAGTCAAACTTGGAGGTTGATTCTCTGTTGTAATAGGCTGATACTTATTGATAGCAAATCTTGCTATAAGTAAATGCATCAACAACAAGATCCAGCATTATTGTCTATCGTGTATTTACCAACCTCGTTCTATATCTACAAGCAAACCGTTAAGGATTATCATTAATTCGTATATAATACATACCTTGTTTGACTCTCTCTTTGAGATAAATATTCTATATCATTAAGTTAACAGAGCTTGTTTCAAAAAGTTTAATCTACTTCATTATTAAAAGTTTGGTAATTTTGCATTTTGAGTATACTACCCCAAAGCTTGGAGGCTAATAAGCTCCAAATCAACAAGATGTCAGCATTGCCAAATAGTTGATGAAATAGAATTTCATTATAAACTGAGAATTCATCTACAGTAAATTCTTTCTACTATATTTCAAAGTGGAAAAAACCCCAGATCAAAACCTATGTTTTGATATCCATAATGAACACAACTTTTTCTTTTAATTATTCAAAGTTAAATGTGAGCAAGTCAGACAAGTAAGACTGTTCCAGAAAAGTAAATATGATAACGGGAAAAAATCAATCTGAATGGGATCAAGTTCAGCACAGAGTCACTAAGTTAAAGCTCAGACTTCAAGTTGCTTTTACCTTAGGAGCCCACCTGCGTACAAAATAGGGTGGGTCACTTTCCCCATTATCATTGAAACCATATCCTTCTGCGCTCTGCAGCATCAGAAAAGCGTTAAAAAGGCCAAATTAAAAAAAGAAAAGAAAAAGAGGACGCGCAAATCACTATTAACATAACATAGTCTGAAGCAGTAAAATGAAAAAAAATCAGTGCAATGCCACACCATTTTCTTGACGAAAAATAAGAGATCATCATCCTGGCGTTTCGTAGACTCCTTTCCGCGTACAAAGTACAAGTCGAACACATCGCACCAAAAACGCGAATCCATCACTACATCTGAACCTTCAGGCTCAGAATTCACCAACATCGTCGAGTGCTTCTTCACCATAGACAACAATTCACACCTATCGACGCACAAATTCGTAAAATTGAAGCATCGGGAGAAATGCTCAATACTGAACTAGGAGTTGAGAGTTATGAACCATACCTGGAAGGTGTATCTTCTCCACTCGCTAGCATTTCTGTTTGTCGAATTACTGGTAAAATAGCTTCTTCGAATCGGTTTTCAAATCAAGTGGTCAGTAATCTAGGGTTTTAGCTAAGAAACGTTTAGCTTAAATTCGAGCGATCGCCGACCACATGGCTATGCTTTTCTTTTATCGCGTGCAAGGAGACTAGAATCGGAATCGAAGAACGTTAGTTGAAGAGCAAGTATTGGGTGCGGTAAGGTACAGCAAACAATTTTAACCGCAAAAAATAGTGAGCAAGTAATTCTCCTTACGGGGTTAAAGGTAATTTGGCAAGTGAAAGTTGGATTTTTATTCAGCCGACGTTACATGTACACAGTAACACTGCCTGATTTCTGTCACGACCGCGATCAGTAACCGACTCGCGATATGAAACGAATAATGTTTTTTTTTTTTTTTGGTTGAATGGAAGAAGCAAAGAAAAGAGGGCTAACGCTTCAAAGAAGCAACAGATCTCTAATTATTAAGAAGCAGAGTGCGTATGCCTGGGGCCGGAGAGTCCCAGATAGATCAAGATGACGTACTGGAAGAACCCTGTCTTGCTAGAAAATTGGCACACTGATTAGCTTCTCGAAAGATATGCTGAAGATAACAAGACCAATCCCTTCACATAAGCTCTTGGATGTCACCAATCAAAG
The DNA here is from genome assembly GCA_025629785.1 of Erythroxylum oxycarpum. NCBI lineage: Eukaryota > Viridiplantae > Streptophyta > Magnoliopsida > Malpighiales > Erythroxylaceae > Erythroxylum > Erythroxylum oxycarpum. The sequence goes on along the minus strand of JAOTAZ010000002.1, from coordinate 3,781,133 downwards.
TATGATGCGGATGAAACTGTGAGCAAGAATTTGTAACAAGGGTAACAGCTTCTAAAGAGTCTGATTCAATCAACACCTTCCGATGACCACGATCCTAAGCTAAAAATAGCCCATGATATATAGCTTTCAATTCAGCCATCATGTTCTGTGGTAAGACCAAGGAATCCTAAGAAACCCACAAGCCATAAACCATTAGAGTCACGAATCAAACCTCCATACCCAGCATCACCAGGATTCCCTCTAGCGCTCCCATTAACATTGAGCTTCACATAACCTTTTGGCGGACAAGACCAGGTGACCCACACCTCCTCCTTATGTCGTCGCACACCATCTCCACAATACGCCATCTCCTACGTATTTTGATTTGTGCAATGCAATTTTCCTCCCTTGATTGCTTAACATACACAAACATGTGTTTTCATTAGAGACCAAGTGTTATTTTTTTGGTAATTAATTAGAGACCAAGTGTTACAAATAGCAAACTAAACACCCACAAACTTTTGTGTTTCCATCATTCTAACCATCCATTTTTCCATTGGCTTGGTGGCCTATGATGTTTAGAAACTAAAACCAAGTGTTACATTTTTCGTTACTATTAATCTACCATGTCCTATAATTTTTTCCCCTCTTGTGATCAGGACTATATCTTTTTATCATAATGTTTCTCAGATGGAGAGTAACAACCTAGAAGGAATAAGAGGAACACATATGAAAAAAGAAAGAATACCTAATTATACGCACTTCCAAACCTCCACTCGTCTTCTAATCTCAATCAAGAATACCAAAAACCAAAAGAAAGATGTAGCCTTCTAACTAAGTCTTATAAGGGTTATTGCCACCAACAAAAGTCCAAAATGATTGCCACCAACAAAAGTCCAAAATGACCAAAAGTCTTACAAGGATCCTCATGCTTTCTGTTCCTATGTCTCTCCCTACAAGTAGTTCTTTTTTCGGAATATAGCGATGTTTAATTATTTGTTTATATTAAACAGGAAAATCATTGATTTTATTGCTTCATTTTCTCTAACATGACTACTATTATTGGCTACCTAATACTTATCATCATTTCTTTAAATTACTTCTAATGATAAAACTGAAGAATCTCAATCTTTTGTTTTTTCTTTTCTAGGAATTGAATATTAGTATTTCCAGTCAACGGCATGGGTGATTGCATGAGTTTTGAATGGAACCTGGACCTACTAGAGCCTAAAAATGGTAAATGTATAAGGAAATTAGAAGAGTCAGGACTGCTCTAACGAAAAGTGATCCAACTTGTGAAACATGCAAGTTTGGTTTCAATGACATCCGTATATAGAGGTGTTCAAGAAAACTCAGGAACCTATAAGCCGGACCTAAATCGCATGAACCGAACCTGTTAATAAGGTTAACCAAACTTGAGTTCAGGTTCAGTTCGATCCAAACCTGAAAAATTAGGTTTATAGTTCAGGTTCAGGTTTCTAACTTGCGGTTTTAGGTTAACTGAACTTATAGTAGTTAACCGAACCGAACTTGATTTTTAAGTTTAGGTTTAAACCTAAACCTGAAACACCCAAAAAACTTATCATATATTTAGATATAATTTAAGAGGATATTAATAATAATAAATTTACTAGTATTTACTATATTAATTCTTGAGTGAAAAAAAGAAAAGGAAAAAAAACTACTTTAATTCTATGTTATTAAATGTTAATCTTGAACATTGCTGTTATAAGTAACAACTAATGTATAACACTCAATACTTATTGATCGAAATATTAAACAATTAATAAAAAATTCATTGACTAAAATAATGTAATCATTTAGAGATTAATTAGAGAAGTTAATAAGTGTAAAACACATTTATTAAGAAATCCTACAATTTTAGTTTTTTAAGGCACATATATTAGCTTAGATATTTATGAGATATTATAAACATTAAACAAGCAAGTAGATAAGAAGCCATATTGCGTGTATAATTCATCTTCAAAGTCCAATTATAAGCACTTCTGATTGGAAAATAATAGAGAACTTTATTGAAAGTTTATTAAGAAGCGAGACATTACCATAAAAACCTTACGTAAGATTTTGTGTTCAGTTTTTGTTAATATAATGAATAGCAGTCATTTTAATATTTAAATTGATGATAACAATATAGTTTGAGTCGGCTTTTAGTACGGGAGATCGAGTAGTTGATTCATTTCGTAGCTCTCTTACTCCAAAGATGGTGGAGGCTTTTGTTTGTAGATAAGATTGGTTGAGAAAATCACAAGATTCTCTTTACGTGGAAGAGCGACTTAAAGAACTTGAGTAAATTGAATCAGGTAATCTAATTTACTTTACCTTGTTTTAATATACAAATAAATAAAATTTCTTTTTTAATTAAAAAAGAAATAACGATTCTAACTCTTTTTATTCTTTATTTTCTGCAGATGTGGCTTCATTTATAACAGTGGATCATCTTACTATCCTATTCGAAGAATAATTATTTAATAATTTATCTATTTTTTTCTAGTATGGATCTTTTATAAGACATTGTTTGACTTATTTTTACTTTGCTTGGATTTAACATATTTGATTAATCTTTGATGAATTTTATATGCATACTTTTATAAATAATTTGTATTTGTTTTCACCAATTATTTTTATCCTACCATAAATACCCTTAATCAGGACATCATTTTGATTAGGATTACGTTCTACCATTGCCAATGGCGCCACTCTTTTAAGGACTTCTCGTTCTGTCGTACCGAGTGATTGTTGCGGATTTAAATCTGTATGCAACTATCCTGTAATATTCAATAATATGTGGCCTCGTCTACTTTCCAAGGTTTTGCTGGTAAACTATATTCCTTATGCTTGAAACGCCCCGGCCTCCTCATTATAACGGGTAATTCCATGTTATTGTTCATAGCTTTCAGGCCAATTTCATACCTAATCAACATGTTCCAAACACGATTGGCACAATGAGTTCACAAGATCAGAATTTGATCCTTATACTTTAGAGAGAGTAAAGACTCGAAAAAAAGAAAAATCTCTCAACATGGGATGGGAGTTGTTCTATGAAAAGGAACACCATCTCTTAAACTACAAATCTACCGATTAGGTGTTTTAATGTCAATCCATAGATATCAACACCATCTTTCCCTGGTAGTTAAGTAACATGACAAAAACCGGAAGTTATTCCGAAACGAATAAAAACATGGAAAGGCTTTTTTATCATTCAATAGTAACTTGGAAAACTTAACGGATCATATCAGGGCTTGGACACCAAGTTGCTGCATTTCCCTTAACTTCCATATGGGATAGATAGCACCTTCTCCAAGTTCTGATGGATCAACTTGTTGCATAGCCCACGCATAGTAGACGGTGTGAATTGTATCCTGGAAAACATCACAAGACAGGATGAAACCCAGGTATACATAAATGCAAAACTTAGTTTCCCGTTCTTTCAATACCATATGATATCTCGCAACAAATTAAAACAAACCATTATACATATTAAAATCCTGGGAATCATCCCCCAGAAGTCACCAAAATGCACCCTCAGAGAAGACATGGGTAGATTATGTTTAGAGCAAACTAGCGTCCAGGTAACAAACCTAGACGTGAATTGGTAATTATGTGCAAGGAAACCACAACCCAGCAACTTAACTAAATCATTTGGATTTGGCAAATTTTACGCTAAAATAATTATTACCTTTAAATATTCACCTTTTGTCTCGGTCACTAACCCACTGATTTCATCTGCCAATTAGGCACAACTTGTCTTTCATTTACCAACCATAGCTCAAAACTACCATCTGAATTTCTACTATCAACTTAAGTAATCCTCCCTGAATCACTATATCTTTTGGTAAATGGTCTCCTCAGCTGGGCAGGCTCATCTAAAATAACTTCTTATGTCAAGATGGGAATTATAAGAGCGCCTTCAAAAATGATTATTCAAAGTGGCTGGTAGATGTATTGGGAATATGCAGGCATAAATATGAACAGGTGTTTATTTTGCGCAGACAATTATTTAAAAAACATTATTCCTGAGAAATTCCCTTACCTTGCCCCCTTCTGTTATTGCACCATTCCGATCACGTACACAATGGACTTGCTGCGTTTGAAACTGCAATTATAGCAAGGAACACCTTTTATCATTAATCTTGAAACTGCAATTGTGCCAAGGAAACACCTTTTCATCATTTAATCTTATGATACTCGCAAAGTAGTAGTCAAAAGAGAATGCATACGGCTACAATGATAATTGGGGAAGTTCCCATCATTTTGGTCTCTCTGACTTCCACCTCAGATATATGTAATATCTGGAAGAGAAAAAAACATCAACTACTTTCAACTCTTCTGGAGACAAATTTCACCAATAATTTAAAAGTAAAACAACTATGAAAATAACTACATCCAACAAGAGTAATGCGAGACAAGAAAGAGATGCTCTTAACTTCTAGACATCCAGCCCACTCGGAGGCCCATTACTTTGTAGTCAAAATTTACGACTGAAACTTAGCAAGTGTAAGCTAACTCACTAGTAAACCACCACAAGCACAAACATGAAAACATCATACAGACACTCCCAACTCCATGACCAATTGAACGCAACAATTATTATCTCAAAATTTACCAAAAGGCTTAGAATATGGTAAAATAAATCATTAATACGACCAGGGGCAAATACAAATTCCAAGCACTCATCACCATGTCCCAAGATTTCTGTATTTGACAAATATTTTAGCTGTCAAGGAAACAGTATTGTCCTATCAACAGACTTTAAAGGCAATGAAAAGAGAATTATCAAATGTAGTGACTCATTTGATTAAACAATTCAAAATGTTAGAAGTTATTAACACTCAAATACTAACACACGAAATTGATGACCACAATCTTATTAATCTAGATGCAGACACATTAAGGTTTCCTGTAGTAAGAAATGAAAGGAGAAGGAAAATATCTACACCTCAAAGAATCAAAAGTTCGCGGATTAATGTGCATCAAAAGCATTTCCAACATAACATGCTAACAGCTATAATCAAACCATATGACAAAAGGCTGCCAAACAGAGAGCCTTACCTTGTTATCGAAAAAAATACCATGACTCTGAAAAGCCTTATGCTCTGCCTCACACCGCGTAATCACTTCAGGACTGCAGTATTTCTTCAAAGTTTCTATATCTCCCTGTATAGGTGGGAATTCTCATTTAAATTAAGAAGATTTTTCATCATTGCAGAGACTAACCATGAATTTTTATCAGGTAAGGGAACCGAAAAAGGGGGTCAACAAATATTCGATCATAGCACTAGCAAATAAAATTCAGCACAGACCTTTATGTAAGCATCAAGGACAGGCCTAACAGCTTCCTGAACTTCCGCTACAAAGTCTGGCAATGAAAACGATCTAACACACAACTCAACCAACACCCCAGCAGAAGAGTATGAGAGAGACAGAGAAGTCCAATATGTAACTGAGCAGAACATAACTTGTGAAATAAACAGAGTTTAGATGAACATACGGATCTCTACGACGTATTTCCTTAATTGATGTTGCAGCATCTGTTTCTTGAAAGATAGTGTCACTAACACTGTCATGAGAGGAAAAGGTTATGCAAGATGACTAGAAAAAGTGTCAAACATGAACAGAGGAAAATGATCAGAGTTTAGATATACTCTTGAATTTTGTGAACAATGGGATTATCGCTTGTCTCCCATCTTTCGCGTACATCCTCAGCAATCTGTTAATTCCACCCAAATATTCCATAGAATCATCATGAACAAATATACACCAAAATAGAATATACATTTAAATAATTAAGTGCACATGCAGATACCTCCTCACTCTTTGTCATTACAGGTTTACTAAAGTCAGCAACACGTTTGATTACAGGATTGCCTCTCATCTGGGAAATAAAACAGGATTACACATCTATTAAGCATCAATAAGCTCCCTTTTCCTAATGTTAAATTCTGTTTTGCACTCTCATTCACCTTTTTTCTGAATGCTTCCCACTTTTTACTCCATCGCGACTGTTTTGAGGCCATCACGACAACATCTGTTTTTGTACTTAATTCACCTTTGAAGGAGGGAGGAGTACATTCCAGATGCTTTCTTGCAGTTGGTTTACCAGACAACTCATCCTTCATAACATCATACCCCTTCTTCACAAAGTCGGTAACTTTAGTTTCTTTCAATTTCAGGAAGGCTGAAGACACCTTCCAGGAAGGCATGCTTGCCTTAAATTTTCCAAACAAGGTTTCTGTAGAATCGTCAGTTACATTCTGCTTTTTCATCTCTTCATTAGCAGTTTTCCCATCCCTTTCACCAGCATCATCTTCCGTTAAAGAACCAGCCAAGGAACTCTCTTGCCTACCCATCCTAAAAGTTTCTTTGACCTAAATAGCAGAAAACAATCTCAATCAATATTAAAACACAGGTGATAGACTCTAATGCATACAGCTGACAATCTACAGATCAAAGCAGACCTCATCTGTGGCAGCTGAAATCTTCTCCTTGACATTGGCTGAAACCTATAAAAGCATTATCATCATAGTCAAATCGTGTAGCTATTAGATCGTAGTTTTATTTCATATCAAAAATTAGTCATGGGAAAGTCATGGCAACTAAACAAAGATCCAAATAACCAAGTCAAATAACATATACAAGTAACTGACATTGCCTTTATAACCTATACAACAGTTTAACTGAAGGCAAGAATGTATGCAAACGATGCATATGTACGCTAGCCCATGACAAACTTTAAGGCACAAAAAAGCAATTACAAGGTCACAAGATTCAAGAGGTGAATCAAAGTCTACCACACCAGAGCATCAGGTAAGGACTCAAGCAATAGGAAGTATGTAAGACAGCCTATTACTGTTATGGCATAGGATCCATGAGGATTCTACACTCGAGATAATATTTTTTGCATGTATCATCATGCAACCTCAGATTACAAATGAGAGGAATTAAAATGCGAGGAATTAAAATGCAGAGAATGCAGAAGTAGTAATATATCCTGAAATTCTGTAAATTGTATGAAGCTATACACAAAACATGTTACAGATTCTACCTTCTTAGCAGTAGCTTCGGCCTCTGTCCAGGCACCATCCACATGCTTGTACAGCTGCGCAGTTGTCTGCTTTGTTCTGCATTCGCCATTTCACCATCTCAGGCCCTCCCTTGACATACAACGGTATGTCTCAGCCTATTAACTAATAAGGCCAAATTCACACTCATAGATGTAATATGCTACAGAATTACCTCACTTTCAGCTCATCCTTTACACTTTTCAATTCTTTTGCTTTTTCCTTTAGTTCCTTAACGGACTGTTGGAATTCTTCATTCCTGTTTCAAATATGATATAGAAAAATTAACATGAATGGTAATCCCCTGTCCCAAAAATGCAATAAAAAAACTAAAATGAAGATAAACCTAAAATTAAAATATCAAAAAGAGAAGCTGTGCCACAAAGGTAGCTTGAATAAGTCAAGAAAATCAAACTGCCTTTCAAAACAAAACCTATCTCATGAAAACTACAGCCTTTAATCATGTTCCCAATAGATATATGCAAGTCTTGGATTTTAAAATTCATCATTTTGGACAATGCAGAAAGGTGGAGCGAAAGAAACAACCACAACAAAATCCTCGATGTCAGCCAGCACAAAACCAGTATCAAAGCGTTTTAGCAGCGCAGAAAAAAAGCTATTTGGCAGAGAGATCATTAGTTTTTCAAGTCTACCTCGAAGAGAAAAATGGATAGCCCTATACTTAAGCCAACAAAAATAGAAGTTCCAACAACATCCTTGAGCATTGGAAATAGTACCAATGTCGTTAAAGTAAAGGCACAGTTTTTTAATGGACAGATGAAATTAGTCACACCACATACCCAGACCAAAATCAAACGTCGAACAGGAAGTGGAATCTTCCATAGTTAAAAACCAAAACAGAAACAAATAGTTGGTAAAGGTAGAGTGGAAGAATAAGATAAAGCGGAGGGGTACTTATTAGCTTCTCCTCTAACACGCTTAGAAAACTCGTTGAAAACGCTGAATCGACGACAAGGCGAGTACCCATTTGCGGATAGCAACCTTAACCTCATACTTTGACCCTATTAGAGAAAATGAAATAAACCAACCCAGAAGTAGTTAGCATCAACAAGACCCAATCAAAATTGGTGCAGACAGAGATTAAAAGTGAAGAAACAACCTGTTGGGGATTTAAGTGGAGAAAGAGGGACTGCCTTGAAAGGAACAAGTGCCGAACCAGCTTACTACTCGCCATTACAGGTGAAGAATAGCGATTTTATTATAGAAAAAGAAAAGATTTTGCTTTCCAAGTCTAACCAATAAAGGTGAAGATTGGTAAGAACTAACGTAGCGAGCTGGGTTCAGTCGCCCGAGACAGAGAAAGAGGAGGGGGGCTGTTAGGTTTAAGCAACGAGTTTATTAGGAGTTTAGAAAAGAGAGTTGATGCTTGCGCTACGAGGCAGAGAAGACAATTTCTATTTCTAGTCGGCGTGAGTTATAATATTAATTAAATTTAATAATAAGATATTATAATTTTTAAGTTTTTTATAAAATTAGCATGATAAATTACCAGGATATATCTTTCTATTGTTACGTAATATTAAAAAAATTAAAAATCAAAATATTTTGTCTTTTTTGAGTTAGTTTCACTCTCTAGACTGAGCAAAAACGTAGCCAGTTGGTAGAAGTTATTGATATTACTACAGATAAAGATAATACGACAGAAGAAGATTTGTTTAGAATCACTTTAATTTTTGATATTTTGAAAAGTTTAGATTTTATAAAAGCTTTTATCTTAGTTCGTCGTTAAGGGGGCATTTGGTTTGAGCACAGATTTGAAAATAGGTATGGGTATAATAGTAAAAGAGAATGGGAATGAGAATGGGAATAGGAATGGGTATAAAAAATAATTTTTGGTTTGTAACTTAGGTTTCTGTATTAATACCAATAATATTGTTGTTGTTGTTATTATTAATAATAATAAGATAA
>JAOTAZ010000002.1:3746338-3756951 GCA_025629785.1 Erythroxylum oxycarpum | reverse complement strand
AAATTATTGATATATAATTATCATCAGAAAAAATAAATAAAGTAACATTAAAAATCAAACAGTTTTTTATTTAAAAAATAAAATTAAAAATAAAAGAATGTAAATATCACATTAAAAAAAAAAAGTGAAACCATACAAGAGAAAGAAAGGAATTGAGTCCTAAACAAAGCTATTTTCTACAAACAAGATGCATTCTCCTTTGATGGGTATTCAAACAAACAACAAACTTTAGCCAGCTGTGTTCATGCAAGCTCTTTCTCTTTGTACTTTCATGGTTTTGGTTCTAATCCAAAGATGAAAAATTGGCCAATTCATCGAAAAATCATTTTTTGGGTTGACGACATTGCAAGTACTTTTCTCTTTTCAAACATGTCCTTTAGCCCTTTTCCTGTCCAAGAAGATCTCAGTGTGCACCCATTCGTGACAACAGAACTTGAGCTGAGGGACCCTTTGAAATCCCATTTCTTTACTATCCACATCTTGACAGTGGAATGTAATCATCATCTTCACTAAACCTATTACCTCAAAAAGGTAAATAATAGTTTCCGTTTTGATGATGCCAGACAGCCAGAGGTAGGCCCGAACATGGAGTTTCTCGTCACTCCTTGCTTTTGACCACTTCTGCTGTAACTTTTGCCAGTACTTCGACCTTCTTCGCCAACCATTTTCAACAGATAGTGCAAAGAAATTTTAGGAAGAATCACCAAACTAGAGTTTGGAAACTTTTATATATAGTTTGATCCGCGCAAATTACGACTTGGTATCCACCATCTTAATCTTACAAAAAATAAAGTGCACAAACACAGACAATCTTGTGAATCAAACCTCAGTGCTCCATAGGACTTACAATGGTGAGAGCGAAAAATTCTGTGGATCAGACACTTCCCCTGTTCTTTACCAGACGAAGCTGAAACTCTGTTTCAGGAGAATAATTTACACCATTTCCCTCTAAACAGAAAAAACCTTCGACGCCAATGGCAATCATGGTCACGTTATTGCAAAAAATTCAGACCTTTGGCCTCTAGATAATCCATTAACAACTATACAGCGTGCAGTGAGCCTAAAATCCACACCTTTTATGATGCTCCTATGGCACGAAATCAAAATTCAACCTTTAATGCCTAGAATCAATTTGAAGGGTGCCACGGATCCAAATAGGCTCCAACAAGCTTCTCCAATCCCTTTGCCATTGGAAGAATAAACAGAAGAGAAGGTATATATAAACAAAATTTGCTATTTTTCCTTCATTGCATCGTTTTGGTAAGCTTACACTTGGAAATGAAAAGTGTAGCCGAGTAATTTAGACTACATAGTTTCAAGAGCTCGGCTGACCTTTGCTTCAAAGAAGTATCGTAACCACTCTGTATTACAAGGAGGAGTTTCGCCGCTAAACCTGCCTCGACGGCAAGTGCAGCACATTCTTCTGGTGCTAGCTTGCAGACTGCCCACAGTATCGACAATGCAAGCTGAGTCGAGCTCTCAGAGACCTTCATCAACAAATTGACCACATTCGGTATTGTATAAATGCAATCTTTCAGAGCCAACTTTCCTTCGGGGATGGTTGAGAGGACCTCTAGAATAAAGAGAGCTAATTCCAGGCACTCCTTGTTGAAACTAGGCAATAGCTCCACTAACTGGGGAATTGCTCCGATGCTCACAACCGAGTTCCTAATCAATTCAAGCGAACAAATGGACTTCATCATTCGCAGTCCAGCCAGTACACCATCTGGGTGTCTCTTATCTTTAACCAGCCTCAACAGAGCAACCAAAAGACTCAACCTTGACAAATTTTCTGAACCGAAATCTTCCCCTTGCATCAACATTTCAATCAACCTCGTACAGTTAATCTTGGTCTCAATCGAACCCTCGTTCAACATATCTACCAATAAGGAAATCTTGGCGGGTTGTCTCAAATTCGACTTGGACGATGAATCGAGATCCAAATTCACAAGAATTCCAATTGCCTCAGACCCAACAACGTGCGAAGTAAAAGGACCTAATAAAGAACATATGACGTCAACACCGTTATTATCTAACATTGCCTTCTTTGCAACAGAATGAGTCGTCACAACCTGTCTAAGGTCTTTTAGAGATTGAACTCTGGCTTGACCTTTAACTTTCTTTAGATTCTCCAAAAGCTCGATTGCCCGCCCTTGAACATCCTCTGATCTCTTCTTCATAGCCAAATATTTCTGCGAGAACCAGCTATGGATTAGCTGCTGAAGAGTTCTGTTAGGTGTCAACATATCGTCCCAAAGCTCTTGCATTGTGGTTGGACAAGTATAGTGGCCAAGAGAAAACCAATTCATAATATTGGCTCTCTCATAAGTCTGACCAGTGCATAGAGTCACTGGGTCTTGCATTGGGTCCAACGAGATTGGACAAATAAAAACTGACGGCACTTCAACAGATTCAAGCTCCTCAATCATCTTCTTTAGATCTAATTTCTTATCAGCTAAACTGCTGCAAATCAACCCACCACCTATGCCACCCAAAATGCCATCTTTAACTGCTGTTTCTAGATCTAGAACTTGCCCACCGCTACCGACTTGTAGCTTCATATTTCCTTCCCTTATATGGCTATCGAGCTGGTGCGTCAGGGTTTTAAAGCACCCCCTTCACGAGATGTCCCAAAGTCTAATCCAAGAAAAAAGCCCTCAAGTGTCAAAAGAGAACAACACAGAGAATAATAAGAAGACCCATCACATCGACGAGAAACGTCTGGGAAAGCAGAGGAGATAGTGAGAAAGAGACGGGCATAAGGCCACTCTCTTCCACTGACGAACACAACGAAGAATTGACCATTGAAGGAGACAACCTTTTTCTAAATTGTGGCTCTTTATTCGATCTCTTTCTCTACTCTAAAGAAAGAGCAGCATTCTGGTTCGTGGTCATCGTCACCATCACAGACATGATGACCATGTCATATCCTTCTCCAATACCAAAGCACTCTCTCTCTTGCACACTCACTCAATACCCACTAAGAACTTCCTCTTCGTGCTCCCACAAAAAGGGTGAAATCATCAAACCCAGATCACGTAAAAAGCAAAAATGAAAGAACACTCCAAAGTCCAAATGGGTGCAGAGGAAAGGAAAAGACAAGACTCAACAGTGAATGAACAGTGACTCCAAAGCTCCAAACTTTCTACCCCGTAACCCCACGACGCTAAAAGAAGAAAAGGATGTTGCTGAGGGAAACTACAGCACTAAAACGACAGGAAAGAATGGGCTCACCAGTACCACTGAGAACCACACCTAGTTCTAGACACAGCACAGATCGTCTGTTCCTTTTCTATCATAAAAATTTATCTATTTAATAAATAAAGATTACAAATATTGAAGTACTGAAATCGAACGAAACAAAGGGGCACACCAAATTCTGGAACCCTGTGCACAGTCTTCCCTATTTCTCTTTCTTTTGGCACACACGGAAACAGGCAACGAAAGCCCCAAACAAAACTGTACCTTGAAGATTTCGCTTATGTGGGACAGATGTTCAAAACCATTACGTTACATTACATCTCTGATTGTATATTTCACTATGCCTGCATTTGCAAACGTAGCCAACGACAATATAAAAGTCTTGCCTTGAATCATTAATAAATTTACGGTCTTACCCTTGACAGTTGGTCGACTTTGTGACTATTACGCCTCCAGTCTAGGGTGTTGTGCCGAAATTTATTTTATAATATTTTATTATTTTATAATATTAATAATTATCAATATTTATTAATAATTCTTTTTAAAAATTTTCTTTTATTTTCTTAAAAAATTTTGAAAATCAAGAATTGTAACATGCTTGCGATTGTGGATAGATTATAGAAGCAAGGGCAATACCGGAACTAAAAAGATGTCCCACGAAACAAACGTACTGACTACTGAGGCCGGACTCTGGAGTTCACGTTTGACCGAGGAATAGAATTTATATATCTCTTCGTAAAAAGTGACCGTGCACCGCACGTGCAGGCTCACCCTTTTGAAACCTAAAACTAAAACACTTGTTTTTCACTATTTCTCTTTGAATATGGCTTTGATTAGCGACTTTCCAGGTCACTTCAGACGAGTTTTGGCTGTAAACAGAAAAACAAAGCAAAAGTAGCTGCGTCTTTTTCAGGTTCTGTGGTCCCTGACTTTGACTGAACCCAGCTTGGTCACTTGGTCAAATAACGTTTTTAAACAAATCAACTCTTTATAAAAATATAAAAAATAGTTGTGTATAACTACTGACGTCCCAATTTCAATCTTCACATGGCAGAAAATCTTATGCAGTGTTTAATTGAATCAGATTCAATTTTTCTCTTCTCTATGTTGTGCTAGACATGATAATAGTTTATATACATGTCTATTATGCATGACTTAAATGGTATAAACTTCTCACTTAAAGCTCTCCTTCACAGGAGGTTTTGAGTTTGAGTCATGCAAAAGAGTAGAAATGGAAAATTTTTCTTGTTGATAGATCCTCTAGCCCTCTGAGTAAAGCTTTTTGATTGGATCAATTATGTACGCCTCGCTTCTAGCGGTAGTGTGAGAGTTGAAGCTACTAGAGAACTTAAGGGTTGCTGGGAACATGATGCTGAGCAGGGTCAGTAATCAATCAGCAGTTGATCAATCAAGTATGTGACGACTCCTTGTGTGCAGAAGTGTACAGACTACGTAGGAACTTGAGAGATCTTGAGGTTCCAAATTTATCTCCTCTAGGACTCTTAGGGTGGGATCTTAGAGACTCAGGATTAGTCCGACTAAACTGGAATACCTAAAGTAATAAAAAAATGAAAATGTGGAATGTTATGACAGACCTTCTACCATTAATGTTGAGAGATTTCGGATAGATATTAGAGCGCTCTTCTAAGCTTTTAGCAAATGCAAGAGATGGTGTATGCAGAATATTGCTAAGCCTTAGGACCCAATACTCTTGCACTGATGGTTATATACCTTATTGTCTTCTATCAAAACAACAAAAGGTAGCAGGGAACAGACGTAAGGTTTCAAAAGTAAAACAACATACCTGACCCATAGTAAATGGGACAACCGTTGGGTCCAACAGACAACAACTCCAATAGACAACAATCTCTCACTTGGGTTGTAGATGTAAGTCAAAAGTCATGAAACCTCTACACAATGAAAGAAACCAAATGCACGAATCATGGCAATAAGTCCTTTAAAGGTGAGTATTACCTTCCATGTATCACGATACATCCTATTTCTTATTTTACTTTAACTGAAAGAATAAACCTTGATGTTTATTCTAGGTCCACAATATGTGTTTATTCTCAAAATAAAAATGTGTACACCAGAATGAAAAAAACAACAAATTAATAAGAGTTTCGTGAAAGTACATACAATAAATCACTTAATGGAACCAAGTCCCATTCGAGCAACATGATCCTTAAAACTCTTTGGTGGCATGTCTCTTGTTAAAGGATCGACAATGATTAATTCAGTGCTAATGTGTTGAATGATCACTTTGTTCTCTTTGACACTTTCCCTAATGGCCAAACTTAATGATGATGTGTTTACTTCGACTATCACTCTTGTTGTTTTTGGCCAAGAAAATTGTAGCTGAATTGTCACAGTACATTCTTAATGGCTTACAAATGGAATCTACAATTCTAAGTCCATATATAAAACTCTTTAACCATACACCATGTGATGTAATCTCAAAACAAGAAACGATCTCAGCCTCCATGGTAGAAGTAGTAGTCAAAGTCTGATTTGAACTCTTTTAGGATACGGCTCCACTGGCAATCATAAACACATATCTAAATGTTGACTTTCATGAATCAACACAACCAGCAAAGTTCGAATCTGAGTAGCCAACTACTTCGAGATTATCAGTTTGTTTATACATAAGCATGTAATATTTGGTCTCTTGAAGGTACCTCGTCGCCTTTTTGGCATTTCTCCAGTGATATATACCTGGGTTACTCTGATATCTTCCTAACATTCCAACAACAAACGCAATGTCAGGTCTTGTACAAACCTAGGCATACATTAGGCTCCTTACTGCAAAAACATATGGAATATTTTTTGTTTGATCCCTTTCAAGCTCAACTTTTGGGTACTGGTTCAAATTGAACCTATCACCCTTCACAATAGATGTTATACTCGGTGAACAATCTTTCATCCGAAATCTTTTTAAGACTTTATTGATATAGGTTTCTTGGGATAGACCTAAAATGCATTGAGATCTGTTTCTATGGATCTTAATATCAATGACATAAGATGTCTCCCCCATATCTTTCATATCAAAATTTTTAGAAAGAAACTGTTTCACCGCATATAGCAAATTCTTGTCATTTGTGGCAAGTAAAATATCATCCACATATCGAACAAGGAAATAAATTTTACACCCACTTTCAGATATATGCATTGATCGATGATATTCTCTACAAAACCATATGAAGAGATGATATCGTGAAATTTTAAATACTATTGACGGGAGGCTTGTTTCAATCCATATATAGATTTCTTAAGCTTACACACCAAATGCTTACCATCACTAGAGGAGAATACTTCTTGTTGTTTCATATAAACTTCTTCCTTTAGGTCTCCATTTAGGAACGTTTGTTTGAACATCCATTTGATGTAGTTCCAGATCAAAATAGGCAACCAATGTCATAATCTCTTGTAAGGAATCCTTTTTAGATACAAGAGAAAAGGTCTCTGTGTAATCGATTCCTTCTTATTGAGTAAATCCTTTGGCAACAAGTCCAGCTTTATATCTTTCAATGTTGCCTAATGAGTCCTTTTTTGTCTTAAAGACCTATTTACATCTAATGGCTTTTGCACCATTAGGCAAATTGACAAGATCCTAGACTTTGATAACTGCCATAGAATTCATCTCATCTACCATGGCATTATACCACAATTGAGATTCATTGCAACTTATGGCTTATGAAAATGATTCAGGGTCATTTTCAGCTCCAATATTATAGTCAGCTTCTTGTAAATACACAATGTAATCACTAGGTATTGCCGATTTCTTCTCTCTAGTTGATCTTTTTAATGTTGGATTAGCACCCTCCTGAGGAGGAGTTTGTACAAATGGTTGCTCAATAATCTTTGGTGATTGTTGAACAATCGGATTTTCTCGATTGTCATCAGCAGCTTGTGGAACTTTAATGATTGGTTGTTCACCACCCATTTGACTTTGTAGGATGCTATAAATGACAATCAATCTATTACTTGAAGTAGAAGTTTGTATTTCACAATGATCCTTCTCAAGAACTAAGTCCCGAGATTGATCACTCCAACTAATCAAGTAATTCTAAAAAACTTTGCATTTTTTTATTCCACAAACCTAGTACTATGAGTTGGACAACAAAATCTGTACCCCGTTGGACCTTTCAGCATATCCAATGAAATACCCACTTATAGTCCTGGATCCAGTTTCTTTTCTTGTGGATTATAAACTCTTACTTTAGATAAGCATCTCCAAACGCATATATGTTGCTAACTCAGTTTCCAACTTTTCCATAACTCAAATGGTGTTTTAGAAACAACCTTGGTTGGAACTCGATTTAATATAAACACTATCGTTTTAAGAGCTTCAGTCCACAAGGATTTAGGAAGTTTATAGCTGTTAGGCATGCTCCACATCAAGTCTAATAATGTTAAGTTTCTTCTTTTTTCTACACCATTTTGGTCCGGAGACCCAGGTATTATGTATTGAGCTATTATTCCATGCTTCTGAAGAAACTTCACAAATGGACCAGGTGCTTGTCTACCCTTAACGTATCTACCATAAAATTTTCTACCTCTATCTGATCTCACGATCTTTATTTGCTTATCACATTGTTTATCTACTTCTGTTTTAAATACCTTAAAGGCATCTAATGCTTCATTCTTGTTATGAAGCAAGTAGAGGTATATATATCACGAGTAATCATCTATAAATGAGATGAATTATTTCTGTTAGACTCCGAACTTTTGATGAAAATTAGAATACCATCCCAACCGAAAAATGGAAAACGAATAGCGAAATGAAGAAAGCGAAGGATCGCGAATACGGAAAACGAATAGCGAAACAAAGAAAGTGAAGGATCGCGAATACGGAAAACGAATAGCGAATCGGAAAACAAATGTCCAACATCCGGTAACGAAGACTGATCGAAAAACTATGCGAGACGCGTTGGAAACCCTAAGACTAATCCGAAAATCCCGATATAATTTTTTTTATTCTTATTCAAGATATCTTTATTCAATCTTATACATATCTTAACCAATCCAATCAGGCTCAATGGTGAGAGGCGTTCACTTAAAATGAAACAAAACTTTGAGGTCATGGGTTCGAATCGTGGATTCCACCCATGACCAAAGAGGACAATACTGATTTGTGTTGGATGCCGCGGTATAACCCGCAAACACACGCCGCAATATAACCTGCAAACACATGCCACGGTATAACCTGCAAACACCTTCGGGTGGGTAAGAAGTCATCAATAAAGGTAATGAAATATTTTTCGATGTTCCAAGAACGAACGTCGAAAGGACCACAAATGTCAATGTGTATTAATTCAAGTAATTTGTTACTTTTTGTGGCTAGATGCTTTGATATATATTTGGTTTGTTTACCTTTAATGCAATCCACACATATATCCCAGTCAGCAAAATCCAATTAAGGTAAGATTTCATTTTTCATTAACCTTTGTATCCTTTCCTTGGATGTATGACCTAATCTTTTATGCCACAAAAAAGTAGAACATTCCTTATATGCACTATGTTTATTTCCTATAATATCGTCAATACGAAATAGAGATTGAGCAAAATTAACATCAAGACTGAACCGATATAAACAATCCATTAAAGTACTAGAATTGTAATAGTACTTGTGTTTATACAATGAAAAAACTCCGTTTCTAATCTTAAATTAAAATCCTACATAACCAACTTTGCAACATAAACTAAATTCCTAGCACATTTAAGAATATAAAGACACTTTTCTAGATCCAGGTAACACCCGGTGTCCAAGATCAATCTGTACATTCCAATGCCCTCTATTCGTGCCTTCATTTTATTCCCCATATCTAAGAACTTTTCAATTTCGTTTATTGTTTGGATTGAAAGAAATCCTTGTAAAACATGTGACACATGAGTAGTTGCACCAAAATTTAACCATCAGGTATTATTAGGCACTTTAATAAGGTTTGATTCAAAGCATATTGAAACATAGTATATACCTTTCTTTTCGAGCCAAGCCTTTCTTTTAAGGCAATCCTTCTTGAAGTGACCAGGCTTCTTGCAGGGTGATACTTCTTATCTTTATAGATTCAGCCCTCATTAACTTTGTTGAGAGCTTTCTCCTTATCTTTTCCTTTTTTCTTGGTTTGTTCTTGTTGTTACTAGCTCCTTGATGAAATGTGAGATGAGCGAAGTGTTCCTTCATTTTCTTCAATCTCCCTTCCTCCTGAACCAACATGGTCGTAATCTCTTGAAGGTTCCATTTTTCTTTAATAGTGTTATAATTCACCTAGAACTGGCCAAACTCTAGAAAAAGTGAGTTGATAATGACTGTACTAGAAAGGACTCACTCACATCTATACCCATAGATTTCAGCTTTGTAGCTAGGTTTGACATATGAGTTACATGATTGTGAATGAGCTGTGACCAGGCAAACTTCTTGGTCTTTAGCTCACTTATTAAAGTCCCTACTATGGACTTGCAGCTATATTAGATTAGGAGTAAGCTTCAACATGAACTTCTTTGCATTATCTATCTTAGGCATTGATGGCTTCACATTTTCTGCGGTTGTCATTCGCATCAAGTTCAAGCTCAGCCTGTTAGACCGTTCCCAAGCCTTATAATAAGACTTATCATCTTTAGAACTAGTCTCAATTATGGCTCCAGGCCTTGCGTCTGAAACTATGGCCAAGTCTAAATCCATTACACCCAGTTGGAACTTGATTTATTCGGACCAATCTGCATAATTAAGGCCATTAAACTTGATCAAGCAATTTCCTAAAGAGAACAAATTAGTACATGCTGCAAATACAAAATATAGCCACCGCATTAATGCTTTGAGTAGACTTAAATAGATTCAAACTAATAATAACTTTGAATATGTATTTAAAATTTCCTTTGGGTGATATTTAAATACATAGCTGTAACCTATAATAATGGTAATAAAATTCACTATAATGGACAATCAATCATATTCTAGTCAACTTACATCTTATCTTTGGATATACAATCATATTAAACAAAAAATGTTGATAAGTCCTTTCAATGTCATTAATTATAAGCAATGGTCCACCTTTAGGTGACCTCCTAGCGTTATAATTAATAATTTCAATTGTTTAATTCAACCTTTATGTCATTTTAATAGCATCATATTAACATGAACAATAGAAACATTCACAATTAAATGTTTAATATTTTCAAGCTAGGTGACTTTGGTAACTAACAAGCTTTCCATGCAATAAAAATTTAATTGGACAATTATCATACATGGCAAAAGTTAATTTAATTAGTTTGGTCACTTTGGTGACTAACAAATTATTCTAAATTACCATTATATCATGTAACAAAATCAACATATAAAAAAAATTAATTCCAAACATTGTATAATATTAAATATTCAAAGTAACAAATAAAACATATAATATGGAATTGAT
>JAOTAZ010000002.1:3662943-3674791 GCA_025629785.1 Erythroxylum oxycarpum | reverse complement strand
AAAATTTATTATATTAAATATTATTCTATTATATTTAATATGTTAATTCTATTTAATATAATATTATGACTTGGTCCCAGCATCGATTTCTTAGCGATGCATTGTTTTTTCTTTCATGATCAATTGCCTCCTCGAGGCCATATCACCATGCATTGTGGAGAAATTATGAGTTCCACATTGTTTGCCTTTGTCTCACGTCGGGCTCATGCACCAAAGGTCAAAGAGATATCATGTATGAGGTTGTTTATTAATTTTTTAATACAAAAAATATTGGTGAAATTTGTTGCATGTGAAACATGGGTTTGTATGTTTTCATGGTGTAAACCTTGGCCAATTGCATCTTTCGGTTGTTATGTTGTGGTTATTAAGTAATGGCTTGTATATTGTATAATTATGATAATGAGAAAAGGAGCGCTAATTTGAGTCTGAATTATCGAGAACCCAAATTTTACTCAAAGGTCTAATTTCTTTATAATTCTCTTGAAAGTGATCCTCCTGTTAAATAAAGTCGTCTTAAACCTTCATGGTTTATGTCTGCCTTAAGTTTTGAAATCTAAATATTTTTATCATATAATGATGCATTTGTAAAAAATAAGTTCAGCCGTGACAGAATCACAATGACTTAGTGACTGAGAGTTTTATACGAAATAAAGGGCAATACCAAAAATATGCAACATTAAAACATGCTTTATTTGCATTGAAAATATTATAAAAGATCAATGTCAGCATAAACAAAATTTTAGTTTCATTTAGTTCCCTCAATTACATAGATTCGTGATAAATTCATCCACAAACTATGCAAAAATATTAACAAAATGTACACATTGAGTAGAGGAAAAAGGACCTGATACCAAGTCATCAACACATACTACATTGTCTTCTATTATTAAGAAGACATCATAAATTCCAACATGTTCTTCCAAATATTTACTGGTGCATCAAGTAATGCCCTGACTTCATCAGGCCTACGAACAAGAAAAAGATAATTTTCACACAATTTTGATCCTTCCAGTCCCAACTCTACCAAATGTTTATATAGTTCTTCTTCTGAAATGGGAAGCGGTTTAACTAACAGTGAAGTAGATTTTGTAATAACTTCTATAACTGTCTGAAGGCCATCTTTGATTATATCTTCACCATCATCTGCCCTGTTTTTCCTTTTCCATGATATTTCTAAGTTTGCATTTTGTGAATGAGCTGGTATTCCTATTGGAGATTCATTGCGATCACCATCTATCATTACATTGCTTTCAAAACTTAAGTCATTATGAGATAACATGTCATCATTTTCATCTATGGTGTTAGAAAACTCACTATCGACAAAAATGGTGCGCCTTCTTATCTCCTGTGTTGTTTCAGCATGCTCACCAGTTGCTCTATCACGTCTGTAAATCTCTACTATCTTCTCGTAGTTATAAAAAAGCTTTTGTCTCCACTCAGCAACTTCTGATTTAGCCTGCTACAAAATAAGTTAATGAATCAACCAATTCGCAGCATATATCATATTTTCTTCCAAAAAATAATGAACAAGTTCACCTAGATCAAGGTCTCCCACACTTCTGGCTCAGCAGTCCACATATTTGTTAACGAAATTCATGCAAATCCACTACCTCCCTTTGAAAATAAATCAAAACACTTACTCCACTTGTTCTTAATAATCTTGTTCCGATTTTTTATTTTTTCCTTATCGATTCCTTTATCTGCAAATTTTTCTTTTAGTTCAACTTCAATTGTATAAAGTGCATACGTTGTGAAAGTTCCATTAACACGATTGCATTGTCGATGCCGGTGCAAGTATGCATCATCCATAGCTTGATTCCAAAAGAACGGCTCTCTTCGGGGTGGCATTTTATATGTTACAAATTTAACTACAAAATCTAAAATTTATATCAAAAGCATGCACAATATTGAAGCTTCAAATATTTCAAATAATATAAAAGGCAAGAATAATGAATAAGCATTACAAAGACACAATCATATATGAAAACATTAACAACACTAATAAATAGCGTCATATTTAGATACAAGTAGCTAATACATATTTTTAAAGCAATATAAAATCATGGAAAACATAATTTTATTATGATGCAGCAATATCTATCCTAAAGTGTAGGTAGCCCACGTATGAGTAACCATGTTATCTCTTATAATTTTTTTATTGTTTGCATCATCTTCTACGTTATTTTCATACCTATCTTGGTTATCATTGTCTCCTCTATCATATTCTTCAATAAGAAATGGATCATCTGGATATGCACTAATTAAGAAATTGTGCAAAATGACACAACCCATAATAATTTTGTTTTAGTCTGAATGTCATATGATGGTTCTGTGGTGGATGCTATAATCAAGAACTGTTTTTTCAACACACCAAATGCCCTTTTGATAACGTTACACAATGATGAATGTCAATGATTGAATAATTCACGAGTATTTCATGGAGAATTCCTTGATTATTCTTTCAAATGATATCGTTCCCTTCTATATGGTGTAATAAGTCCACTTCTCAATACGAATCCAACATCAACAAGATAGTATTTTTCTATCATGAATAAAACTATGTCAAAATGTAATTTATGACATTTATTAGTTAATAAGATTTAAGTCCTATTTTTATCTTGGGAAATTTTAAGTGAGAACTGCTTAATTAGTGCACTTTTCATAATATGTGAATCGGATATTGTTCCTTCCCACCTAGACAATACATACGTGAACTTCATATCAAAAGAACAAGCATGCAACACATTTTTTGTTAGATAATCCTTTCTCTTATGAAACCTAGGAGTATCTCGAGCAGGTACTTTCACACGGTTATGTGTACAATCAATTGTACCAACATAATCTTAACATTGAAGTGTATTATTCTCAAATATTATGTATGTTTAAAATAATTATACTAAGTTTTAAAAAGAAAAAATAAAAACACCTTAAAAAAAGGGCAGAATCTACTACTGTTCAATATTTCTGATGGGTTTTCTAATCCGTCAGGTTATCTTAGAAACATATCTTCCATCTGTATAACTACTTTTAAAACGCTATGAAAATGACGGCTTACAGTTTTTCCAAATCAACTACAAAAAAACGCAATCTCCCGATTGGTAACGTCATGCCCTAATATGTATAGAAACTTTGCTACTTGTTCTTCAACAATTGCAATAACAGTAGGTCGAAGCACACCTTTTCTAGCTAATAAATCACATAATTTGACAAGGTTTAGGCTACATTCTAATTATATTTCTCCCATTGAAATGAAATAAAATTCTTGGCATAATACTCTCCCTTGATTACAATCTCTCTGATCGTGTAAGCATTTAAGTTTGTCTTTCACGCGTCTTTTACGTAACGCCCACCAATAAATCACAAGACAAGCAACATGAACAAACGCTAAATGATATATACAAATCAATTTTCATCTTTGATTATTTAATCAATTACCTTCATTGTTCATGTCTAAAAAATAAAATTAGGCGTAATTTTTAAATTGTAAAAATCAAAATATAACATATATGACATAGATATGTCCATTTATATGTGGTGTTATAAAAGCAACAAAAAGCAACATAAAGGAAGCTTCACCTGAATCATTCCCCCAATGAAATGTCAAGCAAAGTAATAGGAAAACAAAAACAAAGAAGACAGTTACGATTGAAAAACACCCCAAATTTAGACAATACAACATATAAAATGAGTGAGATATGATAAAATGAGTGAATCATTGTATTACATTATATTGAATGGACCTGCAAGAGTATACAACAGTATTGACCTATATGTATGTGCCTTTCAAATTAAATAATCGGCATTTTAAGTAGCTCAACCCATATGTTAAATGAGTCAAAACAGATAATGTTCACTTCGGTGTAAAATGAACAATGAGTAAACCCATATGTAAAGTGAACCAAAACAGATAAACTACAATCTCTTCATCCAAAACAAAACGCATCTAATGATAAAACTTGGTGTCATCGCCCAAAACGCATAAACAACTAGTTACAAATCAATCACCCAAAAAGCAACGAACATATATTGTTTAAAAAAATCGAGAATGAACAAAAATAGGATAAAAAGAAGGTTTTGACAAAGAGGAAAAGATAATGTTGAAGATGTTTCTAATGAAGAGGGTTAAAATGACTTGTAAAACAAAGAAAAAAAGGATATTTTGTTACCTGTGATATGACCGACGAAGACGCTCCTCCACTGCTAATCGACGACTTGCTCTTCCCCTGCTACGGTGATTGCCAACGTCCAACACAATGGATGTATTGCGTTGGTTGTTATTAAGGTAAGGAGAAATAATTAGTATTACGAAAATTATTGAGGATATATTAGGTAATATATATTTATTAGTTTACATTCTATCTTAAACTCCCCGAATCGGAGGTTTCTTATTTTCACTGTTTAGGATGGAACAGAACGTAACGTAAAACCCTTCATTTCTATCTCATTTCATTCCATTATATTATAAAACTTCTTTTAAAACGATAGAAGTATGTTACGTTCTATCTCGTTCCATTATGAAACCCTCAACTAAACATGCCCTAAATTGCCAATTTTTATCTATTATAGTCCTACTAGTTGCAACCATTATTTAGGCCAGGCCGGGTCCATGCATAGATTTGAAACACTCCCCACGGGTAAAATAATAGACACAATGGGGACATAAAAATAAATTTAAGTAATGCAATGTATATATAAGTTTTTGAATCTTATTATGTTAATTTAAATTTATACATAATATATCACCTAATATTATAATTTAAAATTTAATAAATTAATTTAAATTTAATTACAGTCATTAGCAACATTTAGTAAAAGTCCTGCTAAAGTGTGAGGTCTGGGTTAAATTTAATTACAATCATTTAATTTGAAAAGGCTTTTGAATAATTTATCTATATATATATATATTCCAAGTTATTCATATTTAAGTTTAGTCATATTTTTTTTATATGTTAATTACCACCGTGTTGAAATAAAAGTTGGATTGTTTCTTTTATCTAATTTTAGTTTTTGATTAAACTTTCAAAAATTTAGATTGAAATTATCTTTTATAATAAATTTGATTGACTAAATCAATTAATTTAAGGTCCACTAGTGTATTAAGGTGTGTGAAGCAATTCATACTAAAACAATGCTAGTCCACTGCATCATTTTACAAGAGAAATGTTAATATTTTGTATCAAATAATCGTTAACTCAAATTTTTTTTAAAAAAGTAGGACTCGTTATTTATTAGAATTCAAAACATATTCAATCATTCTAATCATTATCAATATCCAGTTGAAGTTTCTCTTAAATTTGGGGATGAGGAAATTATATAAAAGTGATGAAGACGTTCTTATTATGTGAAAGTGAAACCAAAGTGGGTACAGAGCAACGAGACAAGTCATTGAATTGCTTGTAAGCAAATGCGACTGTTGTTTTGTTTTTTAATTGTCGGAAAAAAATGGAACTGTTGTGTACAAGTTACCTAAGGTAAAAAAAATTATTTCATATACCATAATGTTATGCTTTCATAGCTCAGTTGGTTAGAGCACCCGTTTAGTAAGCGGGAGGTCTTGAGTTCGACTCTCAATGAAAGCAGATTTGCCGCGAATTAATCTTTCCTATTGTGGAACTTACCCTTCTTTTTTTTTTTTTTTCAGTTTATCGAGCATGTTCTGAGCAAGAATCTACTTAGAAGATGTATTCTCATAAATCCTAGTTTTGTAAGAATCCGTTATCAAGGAAAGATTGTTCATAATTTTTCCTATCTCATACCTTTACGGAAATGCAAAGGTACTTGTTGCCTACATCATCTTCTTTATCAGGAATTCAACGTCATAAAACAGAAATGAAAAGAAGTGCCCTTTAGTTCAGGACTTTCAGGAATGTTGCAGCTTCAACAAATTCCAACCCTTTTCTGATTGAATTTTGAGTTCTAGCTTGCAAAAAAAGTGCCCCATTACAAATTCACAACCTGCCATTAACGGGTTTCCCTTTCATCCACCTCTCATTATTACATAGGCATTGAAATGGTATGAGCAATTGATGATCTAAACAAGTAAATTACAGCTACTACGTTTATTCTCTAGTTCCCTTTCTAACTAGAGCAGCCGTTCATGTCTCGCCACCTGAGGTACAGGAGCCCAGCTTGGTAGTGTGTATAAGCACCTGCTACGACCAAGATGTGGAAAAGCTGGTGACTATTTCCAGCAATATCAAATTTTCCAGGTTTCCATCTCTCAGGAATCCTGGTTGCATAGATCAAAGCTCCAAAACCATATAACATACCCATCAATATCTCATAACCTGTAGTCTGGACCGCTTCAGGTTGGTTCCTGAAAAGTATCAGCTTATGAAGAATAGGTGCTACACCTGACAGGCCCATCCCCAGGAAGAGACTAGCTCGAAAGCTCCTCAACTCTGGCTTCTGGAAAACAGATAGGAGGGAGAAGATAATGGTGACAACACCCAATACCGTAATGAAGCCTAAGTAAAGGTAACAGAAGAAGGGTATGCACATGAACGAGTAATAGACTGGGGGGTAAAAAGATGTGGCAATAAGAGCAGCAATTCCTGCATAATCAACTCGGTGGACAAAGTAGGACAAGCGCTCCGAGTGGCAAGAAAGAAGATGGCATATGCTGCTTGCTAATAAGCAGAACATTGCACCTCCCATGAAGAAAAAGAATGGCCATCTTGTTATGGGTTCTAACATAAGGGGAGCGATCATTCTCAGGACGTCTTCGTTTACACCTCCCTGCATTGTTTAATTGTGGCATTAGACACAGAACAGATGCAAGAATATTTCAAGTAAATGAGTCATCTTAACAGTGACATTTATAGTTCTGTTTGACTTGAAGGTGGAAGGAGTGAGGAAACAAAACAAGAGTTGCGGTCTAAGTAATACGAATGAACATTTGTGAACAATGTAGTTATGATAGAATCAAACTTTCGATTAATCCAAGAACTTCGGATCCTATGGATGAAAACACAGTATTCTTATCGAATTGGAAACATTTCCATGATAAGGCACTCCTAAGATTCTTTTGTTAGAATAATGAAATGTTACCAACAAACCATAATGTCTTGCATTGAGATATAGGGCATTACCAGAATGCTATCACTTGACTGATGGATCTTGGTCAAGCGATCAGGCAAGCATTTATGAAGGAGGCCCAAAATGTTCCAATTGGAAACTGAGGCTAAGAAATCCACCGAGTGGAGAGATGACTTGAACTTTTGAAGATCAGTTATATTTGGTAATGATGGAAGGCAACTCGAGAGATATAATTGAATCTTGTGGAAGTCAGCTCTTCGAAACATATCAGGAAACTTTTGCAAGGAATTAAGATCTACTACCGCAGGAACTCTAGTTGCCGTGTATATGGTCAGAAAGAGGAAAAGGAAGAATCCAATCAAATGCCTGGAACAAAAGTCAAAATTTTCCAGAATTAGTCCTCAATTCTTTCTCTATAAACACAATTTTGCAATCAGATAGTGTGTTAAAATAGTTCTGATATAGAAACCTTACGTCCAGACATTAAGAGTTTCGTTGTGAATTCTGAAGATGCTAAGGAATAGTTGTGCCAAAGGCCATTCTGCTCTGTAGTAACCATGGATGTACTCATTGTCCTTCAAATATCCTGGCAAGTTGCGGTACTCTACCAGCTGACACTTCACTTTCTTCCACTTTCTTTTTCCATTTCCTTTCTTTGAACTAATCTCCTCGTCTCCATAGTCAACAAGACTATCAAACTTTTCGGACATAAGAATTATATCATCATCTTCAAACTCCAAAAGTTTGTCAAAGCTTTCAAATAAAGAAACCTCACAACTCTTCATCCTCTTTTGTTATGTGTGCTTCCAGAGAAAAAAGTTTCAGTAAGAAATACTATACCTAAGTAAATAAGAGTAAAACGAACATGAACTTTTTTCTTATATCAGAATGAATAGAATGAGATCAAAAAGCATTTGTTGTCAGGAAGGAACACTATTCTCGGTTTTAGACACATTACAGATGAACTTCCAAAGCTGAATGTTTTTGTCAATGAAACGCAAGAAATACTTTTAACAAATACCATGCAATCACCATAATCAAATCATCACATCTTGATACAGTAAACTATTGAACTCTTAATCAAAAGCTTTGCGTTGCGTTTCGAACGTGAAATTTCGTTTTGATTTCCCCTTCGATAAGGCTTGGTTAGTTTAAATGTAAAAGGCATTGGAATGTAATTAGAGATTCAATACTAAACATGAAAAGGAATGTACCTGAAATTTGCAGAACCACGTTTAGATCCTACACAAGGACAGTTTTTAATTCTCCGTTAATGACGATCTTCGAGAATGGTTGTCAATGTCTTTGGTGCGAATTTCTTTGTTGGAACAATATGATTCTCTACTTCCAGGCGAAGAAGACGAGAAAATCACAAAAAAGAGTGATTTTTTGTTCCCAAAATCCTGAAAATGGAAGGAGGAGATTTTTCGTTGTGATTTTTGGTTGCTGTAACGGTGGTACGTTCGTTATAATGAACCAGAGCCAAAAGAAGACAGATGATTAAGGCTTCTATAATTGGAAATGGACAAATGGCAAGACAATTTCTTAGAAACGCCTCCAATGTTCAGCCGATTCCATAGACTCCTATATCATCAGAAAAAGAGAAGATTTTTTGGCAACTTAATGAACATTGGAGAGCAGTGTTCTGCTCCCTGTCATTAAACTCTACACGTTTGGCCATTATCAGACAAATACTTCCTTTGTAAATGTCAGTGACCAAAGATCTTTTCAAGGTTTCCTTGTCTTACATTGGCCACCTAAGCTGACGCGAGGTAACATTCACATATAGGATAGAAACAATTAAGGAAAAGGATTGTTTTATCGTCAATATATTAAATCCTGTTTTACATCGAAACCTGAGGCCCGCCATTGAAATTTTTATCTTGCAACAGATTGTGCTGAAAAACTAGAGCATACCAAGATCTTCTGATGTTCGTATCTAACATCACATGGAGATCCTGTATAGTACGATAAATAATTCCAATTGTCTAAAGAAAGTGCAGGGGAAGATAAAAACTTCAGTTCCCTGCAGTTTTGAAGCTAGTTGTATTACTGGTGGAAGCAAAAATGCTCGAACAAAACCTCAATTACTTGTTAATAAAACACCGTTACATATAGGTAGATGGAAGCAACCATGATCCCATTTGCCTTTTGACTCATTACCATCATAACTTTACATGTTACGAACAGGCCTAGCAAGTGTATCAGGATTCCTATAACCTCCAACATCATTCAAGTTCACAAGAAGAGGAATATGGCCACAAAGTCATCAAGAATCTCAAGACTCACTTTAGGCCAGCAGAAGCATAGTACCTGCTCATTCTTTGGCATTCACTGGAGATGATCTTCTGCCAAAATAACAAACAGCCAAAGTTGCTGCAGTATTATCTAAGCTATCGTGTCTTAATGCATGCAGCATTGATCAAACGTGCAAATCAAAAGCAGAGAAGGCGAAGTATTTCCATGGTGAAAGTTAAAGAGAACAACAGTTATCATTCACAAATATACAATTAAGTTGGGAGGACAAATTGTTAGTATCTACCCAGAAAATTCAATATTTCTAATCGCTGTTATTTAACAAACCGAGATCAATACATTTACATCCTCCTCCTCAAAATATATGAATGCTTCAGCAATTCAGATTCTTCAGAATCCTGTTGTCCTTCTCGTTATCAACACCTGCACAAATTGGGTCCCTCTGATCAATTCTATACCTGAAAAACAAATGCAAAAGTCGCACTCACTTTTTAACTGTTAGTCATTTTGGTTGTCATTTAAAAATAGAGAAACAACTTAAAAGTCCGCAAAATTTTGGTATCTTTTGTGTAGTCTTGTTAGCTATGTATTTCGTGGGCTCTCTTTTAACCTCAACCTCCAGCTAGCCTCTTCTTTCTTCCTCAGTTAATAACTTGCTCGCCATTAACTTGTAGGATCTGAACAATGCAGAACGATTCCTTTGTCTACTTGAACAATAGTTACAAGACGAACAAACTGAACCGAAAGCAGGTGAAACACAGCAAAAATTGCAGTCAAATCCAGCCTACCAATTCAGCCTAAGAATGGTCCCTCTGTCCTAAATACTCAAAGGATTCAACCATGCAGGTTAAAAAACGTCTGTGCAGTACAAACACAAAAGACTGACAGAATATTAACGAGAAGTACTCCACCATTAGTAATGTCAATATTAATTTCGAGACAGAGCACCCAACAAAAGGAGTAACTTGCTTTACGACAGACTCATAGTAGCCAAAGCATCTACTTAAAAACATATATGCAAAAGATCAAGCAGTCACACAGAGGCCGGATTTCCAAAGCGGGATGGCCGCACACCCAGAACAAATTGACGATCAAACTCTATGTTCGGGGCACAGGAATTGTATTAGTCACATCACAGAAAGGAGTTAGCCATTTCTATTTTACAAAACTGAAAGGCTGTTCAAACAATGAAGCTGAGCACTTCTAATTCTCCACTTAAACTAGCGTATCCTACTGTCTCCACTTAAAGTAGCATCACTGAGTTCCTAATCTTAGCACTCCAGTAACTGAACAACAGTGAGCTGCAGAACACAAATAACTAGCAGAATTCAATAAATGAAAAGAAACAGAATGATTACTTACCCAATCACTCCTCTTCCTCCTCCTTCAACAAGATACCAGAGCCTCCACTTTCACTCACACCACCGCCACGAGCAGCCTCCTCTTTCCTCACCCACATACTCACTCCTCCTCTCCCATTAAATCTGCCTCTACCTCTCCCACTGTTGTAAAAATGTCTATAATAGCCTCTATTAGCACCATAATAACCACTATTATAACCCCCATAATCTCTATCGTTTCTGTTACCAAATACTCTAACATGCCCTCCTCTATGCTCATACTTGCTTGGATTAAAAACCCTATTTTGCCTATATGTACCAGTTTTGTTCTTCCCCATCATGAGGTCCCCAAATTTCCGATTAACCTCCACCATACGATCACTCGCTTCAGATACATTCTTCGTTTTACTCTCAACAACCGCCATTAAATCACGCTGCTTCACCACACCTTCTATCTTCTCGATCGACTTCTCTCTCGTCTTCCCATACTCCCTTGCTGGAACAGGCACTTCCTCACTTAGTATCCGCCGCGCGTGTGCCCCGTTTCCGGAAGTCTCCTCCTTTTCCGGTGCCCTAGCTTCCGCCCACTTCTCTTTATTCTTCTTCTCCATGTTCCGTTTCTTTGCGTAGAAGCTCTTGCCCCCAGTGACATCACCAGTAGGGTGGTGGGTTGCCTTTGAAGGGTGGCGAAACGTTGAACTTCCGATGCCCCGGCGATCATTCGCGTTGGGCTTTCTCCCATATCCTTTGATCGTTGGAACTTGGACATTCTGTTGTTGGGTCCCTTCTGGTTCTTGTCCCTCCTCTTCTTCTCCTTGTAGCTTCTGGTTCTGGTTCTGTTTCTGTTGCTGGGCTTTAATCCAACGCTCCTGGAGTTGGAGGAGAGTCACATAATTTGGTGAAATGCTAGCGTCCTTTTCATTGACCTCCATTGAAGAACTTTCAGTTACGAGGAGAACAAAACGTAGCCCAAAAGTGAAATGAAATCGGTGATCGGTGAAGACGGAAGAAGGCGAGGTGAAAGGGGAATGAATTGGCTTCACCTTTACGTTGTTGATTAATTAATTATAATTATTTATTTAGATAGTGACTAAAGTTTTCTGGCACTTTCTGTCACTTCAGGTCTTTGGGGTGGAGACTTGAGCTCGTGATTGTTAGACCTCGTACGGTACGATTCAGGATTCTGTTATTTTTATGATTAATTACTAAAAATT
>JAOTAZ010000002.1:3616350-3636364 GCA_025629785.1 Erythroxylum oxycarpum | reverse complement strand
AAAAAAAAATTACTGAGCTACTTATTCAAAACTTGAGTTTTTTTTTTCACATCAGGTGTTTTAAAAGGGTTTTAATTATAAGGAGGTACTTTTAAATCATTTATATTTATATTAATCTTTACTCAAATCAAATAGATTTCTTAGGATTTAGTTGCCGCTTTGATTTCTCGAATACGCAAGCGAATGGAGTATTTCGAGAAGATTTCGGTTACATATATACATCGGGAGAGAAATTTCGTCGCCGATACTTTATCCCATCATGCTTATGACTTTAGTCTAGGTTTTTATCCTTTAACTAGCCCATCGGATGCGATAAATTCGTGATTTTTTCGTAATGTTATTAATATTACTTATGTTCGTTAGTTAGAGATTTCTTTCGGGCTTCGCCCGCTTTACCCACCAAAAAAAAAAGATTTCTTAGAACAGATAAAGCTATAGTTCTAAATTTTAACGAGTATATAGATAATGGCAGTTTAAAATTGCAACCTCACCTAAACTAGAAAAGAACAGAAAAGTGACTTGTAACTCACGTATATCCTGCGATTTAGAGCCTCGACCTTTTCAAGCCAACACGTTCAGATCTAGACTCTAGTCATAAGTTGAAACAGTAATGAAAAGAATAAACTAAATAAACGCCCGAGTGTCGTGGGTACCTGCTTCTTCCCCAAGAAGTCAAACCTCATCGAAATTCACATGGAACTTTCTACAGTAATAGTTTTTGATTAATTTTCAAACATTTTGTTTGACTATTAATCGGCCATCCATGATCATAGTCGTCGTCATTCTTTCTATTTTAGCATTCTTTATCAACTCTCTCGTCATCAATCTGCATAGACAGCTCAATCCACATATAAGTACCCATCAAAACGCACACCCTTTTAGCCATTACAAAGAAAGCCAACTCCTTCATTCATGTCAAGTGACCCGATGTTGAATCCATTAAGCTGCAGTACCAATCCTAAGAAGACCAAGGATTTCAAAAAATGCAAAAGCCATTCACTGAAACCTACAAGGTCGAGAAAGAACTCTGCAAATCCTTTCTCGGATCGTGGCCTCGACAAATTCGAAGAGCTTCTCGTTGATCTTGAGAAGAAGAAGAAGATGATATACTCTAAAGTGGGACCTGAAGATGTGTATTACGTTCGGTTCAAGTATTCGCCTACAAATGATATTGTCCCTGTCGTTGTGAAGTTGAAAGATCCTGATGCAAAAGCGAAGGTGAGCGAGGTCGTCGATTCCAAAGAAGACAAGAAAGATAGCGATAAGCTCGATGCTCATGACACCACGGAGGTCTTGGATAACTCGCCAAGAAAAGCGTCGTCAACTCCAGATAAAAAGATAGAGAGGAAGAGGTCTTCATGGAATTTGATGTTGCACAAATGGAGAAGACCATCTTTTTACATGCCGATGATTGTGATCTTCATCTTGCTGTTACTGATTTTCTTTGGTCGATCGGTTGTCATCCTATGCACATCTTTAGGGTGGTACGTAGTTCCTACATTGAGTTCTAAAAAGCCGATAAAGAAGAAAATCAACAAGAGAGGATTTAGCGAGCCTAAGATGGTAAGCGATGGTTTATCTTCTCCAAAATTGAGCAAGATTCACGAGACTATGAAATTCAAGTCAGAACAACAAAAGAGTTTCTCCTGATATGTTTTTTTTTTTTTGGGTTCCTCTCTTTTTGTTTAATTCCCAAAGGCTAGGAATTCGGTTTTCATGGGTTGTAAAGATCTTTTTGGTTCCAAATTCCGATGTTTGGTTGGGATTTGAGTTGTGTCTCTCCAGTGGATGTTCATAATTGTAAATTAAAAGTAATATGAGATTAAGTTAGGTTTGGAAGATAGTTTTCCCAATTTGCTTATTGTACAGCTACATTCTTTGTTCCTTTTCTTTTTCGGGTTCAGAAAATTGAACATTGATCTTCTCTGTATATTCATTTGACTCGTTCTTTATCGGAAAAGAGATGACGGAAATACTCAATCAAGGAAAATAAGCAGAGAAAAGTCACCGATTGATGCGGGTTATGAACGGAGCAATGACTAATTTCTAAACATTAGACCAGCCTAAGAAGAAAGCCACCATTTTTGAATAAGCAAAGGTACCTTGAAGATGAATGGATTTGAAACAATTCAGGTCAATTTCGTACAGTGAGAATATTATACTTAGGATCACCCAGATTTGTCATTTGTGATTATTGGTATTTTGATAGATCCAGGGACAATAATTCTTTTCTTTTGCTTTATGGTACATATGCTTCGTAGCTAATAAACTAATATATCAGACTTCTAAGTCCTGTCTTGTAAAGATTTTAGAATCCTGTCTTGTAGTATTTCCTAAAACGGTGGGGACTTGACCTCCGTGAGTCACGTGAGAATTTTAGACCCCAAATACAAGGGTTACTTTATAAGACCAAAAGTTGTACACATTAAATTTAAAGCCTTTGTACTTTGATCTTCTTCACGTCAAGGACCCATATGGTTTGATTCTGAGTGTCAGACGACTACAACTTGCTCAGGACGCGCCTTCACATAAGATGTATGCCACAAACATTAGTACCATGCAACAAAAAACTGTGAAGAGCTGACGTTCTGAGATGGGAAAAGTTAAATGAAAGAGCGAGCGTTTACTCTTGTTTCAGGTCTTCCTCTGAAGCAAATTTGCACGATCTATTTCCTGCATTAAATTTCCATGAAAGATGCAGTACATGTCCTGTGTAAACTACTCAAGCTGTAATGAAGTATCTGAGCATCAAAATGTAACCAACAATAAAATATATGAATGCCACATGAGCCTTATACAACGAATTTCACTGTCAAGCCAAAAAGAACCACTTTTCCATCCCCCACTGCCCATTTTGTGCAAATTTGTAAACATTTCTCCAGCAATCTTATTCCTGTAAATTTAATAAAAAGACATCACTGTATCAAGGTCATTCACATAGAGACAGGATTTACAGAAATAACCAGTTCAATTTGGAAGTCAATCAGCTACTTGAGTTCGCTTGTGTTTTTAAGGTGATGAAAGTAACCAAGATGCTGATAGCTTCTGGAGCACAAAGATGCAATTTATGTGTCACTTCATTTCATTTTATTGCTAACCTTGAATCTTTTCCTTCGTGCGTAATCGGAAGTGTACTGAGAAATATATGGCTCACGCCTGGAAGTATCATCTCTGTAGCGCCTTCCTGATTGCATAGGCATGCCACCAGTCCTTTCTAGAGCCTGACTTCTTGAATTTCGAAAGAAGCCATTCTTGTCCCACGTGACCTCATAATCAGCCTTCAATCTAGAGCCTTGCTGCTCAAGACTGAGTCATGTCAGAGCCTTATGAATATATAAATTGACTAATTAGGAATTTCATGTATGCAGTTTGGACAGGTTTCGATATCAAACTAGCTGAATCATTTGCTCATAATGACATTTTTCTCCATGGCAAGAGTGAAATAACATTCTCGAAAAGAGGAAAAGGGCAGTCAAAGAAAAATGTAAAATGGGAAATCTCAAATCCTAATTTCAAGCCATTTCAGTGAAAGTTCTATGCAAGCTCGCTTTAGTTTCTTGAGAAAGGGAAACCTATCTATTATATAAAATCTGTGAAACTAAAAAGTTTAGCTAACCCTTTTCCCTGTAAAGAAAACAGATCAAATACAGAGAAAAGTCACACAGAGAATAACAATTTCCTACCTTTTGTAATGAGCGTCCACATAACACTTTAAGAGCATTATAGAAGTCTCCATGTTTCTCAAACTGCACAACAATTTTGCATTGGAGACCTGAAATTAAAATCCCATCTTCATCATCTGCATCCTTATCTTTATCATCGTCTTCAGCAACACTCAAGTTCCTAGCAGATATGAGTTGGAGCAACAATGGAAACCAGGTTACAACACATTATAGTACTAAGAACAATATCCAGTAGGGACTCAACATATACTGCAAGTATAACATATGGAACCATCACCAGGTTTAGAGAGAATCCACAATTCCGTCACAATAACCATCACTTCATAAATTTTGAACATAAAATACCTATAAAGGTAACCAGGTCTTATAATTGAAGCAAGATATTGAATATTAGGATTATGGCCTTCAACTGAAGCTCATTAAATCATATCTAAGACTGCCAAGAGAAAGATTGCTGCTTGAATTTTCCTTGTACATTCACTCCTCAATCATATTAACAGTTCCATGGTGAAAACTAGTTTAGGCAAGTCTGTTTTGAAACACAAGAATGAGTTTTGTCAGAGCTGTTAATTATAATCTTGATTCAAGTTGGGTGGATTAGACATTTACCAAATCAGTTTTGAACTTACCAGTCCTTCACATACACCAAAAACACAATCAACCAGAAAAACTCTGTTTTTCATTTCAATTAGGATCCAGATTTCACCGCATCCACCCTCAATACATAGAAAGGGAGGATAGTCAAATCAAACAAGTACAAAACTGAGGCAGAAAACAATAAGGCCAACACAAAAGTATCACCTGGATAACACAAATTCGGCAGGTCCTTAATCCGTTACATATACTTCCCCAAGCTAGAGCATTAAAATTCATAAATCACAATAACTTGTTCACAGAATTCAACATTCATTCCCCTAAGATCACTTGAATTACAAAAAAAAAAAAAACACAGTAAAACTAACTTAAAGTTGCACTTACAGTGTCCATCCAGTCAACAAAGTTAATAAATAGGCAGTTAGGTATTGGCAGGAAATTTACTAGCGTAAGGTACTTGGCTGAAATCACAAGTCAAGCAGACAAAAAAATTATAGAACTGAAACCCCATGAAACTAACAGCAATACCTTATCTTTCCAAAAGTGGAGAATATGGTATGCGTGACTAACATGGAAGGCTTGGAAGAAACCCTCGGCTCAGCAAACCAACGTGACGGAACTTTTCTCATAATAATTGTATCAGGCTCTTGCTTTCCTCCTCTTGAATATCCTACCAAAAACAACATCAAATCACATACACAAGAAAGAACACTTCAAAACCACCGAACTTTAACCCCTAATTAAACAAACAAACAAACAAAACCTCGATTACGAAAAGCGTAGAACTCGTCCCACTTTTTCTTCATCGCCTCAAAATCATCAAACACGGGCACGGCAACCCCCAATTTGTACTTGTCTCCTTCGAGGTTCAGTTCAATCCCATCCATTTTCCCAACAATGTACTTTCTCCAATCGAGAAACTTCTTCTCCAACTCCTTGACATCATCGTCCTTTTCGTCTCTTCGCTTTTTAGTTTGCAGAAACCCTAGGTCGCGAATGCAGAGACTACCATCGGCCAGCGGATCGTCACGCTTGAGTTTCTTGACGTCTTTGATGCGTTTGATCTGAAGGTCGTCTTCAGGGATGGTGACGGACAGTGAGGTGTTAAGGAAGTCTAATAACGCGCGCTTGAGCTTCCACTCGTCGATTGGTTTGGTGGCGGAAGAGGCGACTGAGGGGTAGATGGAGAGCGTGAGCTTCACGCGACGAGGTGTCAACGAGAGATCGTTCTCGATTTCTAGGGTTTCCGTTGGAGGAAGGGACTCTAACGGTCGAGTGCTCATTGCAGTTCAGACTCTTCTCTCTCTTCTTCAGCTCACACATTCTTTGTCGTCATCAACGGAAGCTCTTAATTGTGAAGTCACCTCGAAACGGCGTCGTAAGCTGTGACGCGGATAGGCCGAAGATGAGACGTCATCAGTAAAAGACAGAAAAGCCCTTCTGTTTGTGACATGGCCCGGCACAATTGAGGGAAAAAGCAGGCGTAGAAACAAAGTATAAAAGGGGCATCGAAAGTCAAAACAGAAGTAGAAGAATTCGTTCATCGGGAGAGATGGGACTGTGGTGCTTCTCCTGTTTCGACGGAGGCGACGAGCGGCGACAGAGACAAGAGGAAGAGAAATTGGCGTCAATTGAAGCTCGCGCCAAAGCGGCCGAAGCAGCTCAGAAACGGTAATTTAAATTTCCCCTTTTATTTAGTTCTCTCCTTTAGTTTCGAAACGTAAATATCCAAGTTTTGCATGTCCCGATAAATTTAGGATTACAGTCATTGAAGGAGGACGCTGTCCGACTCTGTTTCCATAATCTGTTCTCTGTAGCAATTTATGTAACGGTGTCTGTTTTGCAGGCAAGAAGATTTCGAAAAGTCTGCTGCAGGAAGGGCTGCGCGTGCACAACTACAAGGGATGGCTAAACAGTCTGCTAATGCTAACCAAGGCGAACCTGTCCTGAAGGTCAATTCCTTTCTCTTTTAATTTTAGCTATTTTATGTTACCTTTGTTGTTTATGATAATTAGGTATTCAGAACTACCGTTGTTCTTTAATCACACTCAATAGTCCTCCTCTACTTGAGATCAGATCCTTATACGAATGAGTACATAGCTATTGGCTCATGCCTGCATGCTCATGTTTTTATTTTGTTCACTCTGTTGGTGCAGTGGCAAATGGGCTGAGGCTTAGCTTCTTCCTTTGTCCGGCTACAGTTTCTTGGTAAGTTGGTTAGAGTCTTGCAAGTATCAACTAGATATATTCAACTAGTGTCATAGATTAGACAGAAAGGTCCCATTTCTAGCTTCTGTCGATCCTGACTACAAGCCCTCATTCAGGAATGAGATAAATGTGGTGATAAATTCCTCCATTTAGATGACACTGAATTAGGGAACTAAAAGTTTAGTTCTGGCAATAATTATATTCCCCAGGTTGAAAACAATCGATCAGCAGAAAAATGAAAAGCACATTTGGGAAGTTCTGTTTTATAAAATGTTTTAACAATGAATGTATTTTTTTTAAAAAGTTTTGGAAAGAATTGCTTTTCCTCTGTATGAAGTCAACAATTACACTTCCTCTTCGTTGATATTAATTCCTATCTTGATGTCCTTGTTCCTGTTCCAGCATAACTTGCATAGGATTCAACTGTATCTTCTGCACCACCGGTTTCTCCCACTCTCATGGCATATCATTCTTGTTTGCAAGATATGTTATGTTGATGACATAATTCTCTTTAATAAAAGTTTGTTGTAATTATTCTGTTATTATCTATGGGGAAGAAATTATAGTAGAGTGATCATTATCTATATCATGTTTCAGTTCATTGAACGTTTTAAATTAGGGGTATTTTGCATCCGTGTGGCAATTCTTTTGCATCTTTCGAAATATTTCTTCCGTGGACAAGTTTTATTAGTGGACAGTTAAAGACAAATCTTCAAACCTAATTTAGCTGACTCCAAAACATCATATTATAAGCAGACGACCAATTTAGTAGTATGCATAATTTCATTTCAGCAATAAAAGTTACAACTTACATAAAAGTCAAAGTTAATAAAGAGGCTGGCCTTCAAAAGATCTTCAGATCTCCATTACTGGTTAATATAACGCCACTTTTCATTGGGTTTTTCATCGGGTTTTTCATCTCATCATTCAGTCTCCATTTGTGCATTTACATGGGAAAAATGAAAGTGGGACAGCCAACATGGTTCTGAATGTAACTCAAAACTACAACAGGATTGCTTTACAATTTAATCTTGGTAGCGGAATTGCGAAATCCTTAAGTTCCTACTGATCCATTTTGATGTCGATGCACCAACGGTTTAAGTTGGAGGTTCTAGATGCCTTTGGTGACATGTTGAGTGCTTGTGACAATTTTGAAACCACGATCAGACAGTGTCTTGAACAGAGAGCTTGAGCTCATGTTTAGCTTGAAAGCAGTCGAGAGTATGCTCCCTTTATTTCTGCAAGATTGAACCATGCGTCATGATTGGTGGGTTCCATATGCAAGGCATGTCACCTTAAAATATTAATTGAATCTCGTTGAGGAATTCATCGCATGACCATCCAGAATTGCAGATCAGTATGGGTTGAATCAGGCGTTCTAGGGTGGTGTCAAAACCAAGATTTTTTCTTGTAGTTATAGTGTATTATGATCTTCTACATTAAAAAAGATTTTTCCTTAGACTATTGGCATTATGCATTGACATTTATTGAATAAAAATTATAATTGACATGACATATATTAAAGATATGAATGCATCAAAAACTTGTACATCGTTTGTTCTAGCAAAGACTGCTATGATAAATGCAAGATTTACGGTGAAAATTTTTGATGAAACAGGTTATGTTAGCATGTGGTAAGGTGATGTTCAAGATGTCATTGAAGAAAAGAAACCAGATGATGTTGAGGAGAAAGGTTGGAAGATTATAAATTGTTTGACGTGTAGTACAATTCGATAGTGTCTTTTCAGAGAGCAAAAGTATGTCTGCTCAAAAGAAACTTTTGCATTTAAATTGTGCAACATGTTGGAGGAAAAAAATCTTGAAGAAAAGTAGTCAAAATAAGCTTAATATGAAGAAGAGACTATTTCGTTTGTCTTACATTCTGGATATTATTATAAATGATCACATTATTAGTTTTAATCAGTTAATTACTTGTTTAATGAATTTAGATGTGAGATTTGAAGATGAAGATTTGACTTTGATTTTGTTGGTATCCCTTCTTGAAGAGTTTGAGTTTCTTGAAACTGCTCTATTTCATGACAAGGTTGTTGTGTCTCTTAGTGAAGTTACAGCTGTTTTGTATAACCATGAGTTGAGAAAGAAAATATACAAGTGGAGCAGCAAAAGCTTTGGTGATTAGAGGTAGTTCGCAAAGCCAGACGAAAGGAAAGAAATGGAGATTGAAGTTGAGACCTAAATTGAGCAAAAATGAATGTGCTTTTTGTCAAGAAAAAAGGCATTGAAAAAAGGATTTTTCCAAAATTGAAGAATAAAAACAAACCTGATAAGGGAAATGTTGTTGCAAATTCAAATATTGATGAGTGTGAAAATGCAACTCAAATCTCTCATTAGTTGTTACATCCTTAATAAGCCTTTCTAGTCTATGGCTACTAGATTTAGGTTGTAACTATCATATGTGACTCAACCGAGATTGGTTCTCTGATTTTAGATAGTTAGAAGGTGGAGTCATCTACACAACAAATGATAATCCCTGTATGACAAATGGGATTTGTTCAATTTGCTTAAGGAATCACGATGAAACAACCAGGATTTTGGCATATGTCAGATACATGCTAAGTTTAACGAAGAATCTCATTTCTGCGTGAGCCCTATAATCAAAGGGCTATACTGTAAATGTAACAAATAGAGTAATGAAAGTCATCTCTAATGGACTTGTGGTAATGAAAGGAATTCAAAGAAATAATATATATTATTAATAAGGTAATGCAGTTATTGGAACAACAGTTGTAGCTTCTAACGATAATCAAGAGCTAGAAGCAGTCAGGTTGTGGCATATATACTTAGGACATGCAAGTGAAAAATTCTTGAAGATATTAGTAAATCAAAGATTGTTGAAAAGGAGTTTATGCCTACAAATTAGACTTATGTGAGCATTGTTTCAAAGAGGAGTAGACAAGAGTGAAATTCAGCACTGCAATTCATGATACGAAGAGTATTTTGGATTAGGTTCACTCTGATGTGTGAGGACCTTCCAAAACAACTTCTTTGGGAGAAAAACACTATCATGTGACCTTTGTAAACAATTTTCCTTGGAGAGTATGAGAGTATACTACGAAGACTAAGGATGCTGGAAGTTTTCCTCAAATGGAAGAAGATGGCGGAAACTCAAATAGGTAGAAGGATCCCGCATCTCCGTACAAATAATGATGGGGAGTACACGTGTGATCTATTTTTAAAAGTCTACGAAGATGAAGGTATTGTCATATACTTCACAATCAGGGATACACCACATCAAAATAAGGTGGCAGAACGTATGAATCAGACATTGTTGGAGAAAGTTCGATATATGTTGTCCAAAGCTGGGTTAGGCAGAGAATTTGGGATTGAGGCTGTTATATATACATGCCATCTCATCAATTGTCATCCATCAACTGCTATTGGTGGTAAAACACTTTTGAAAAAACGGTTTGAAAAACCTGCTACAGATTATGATTCCTTACATGTGTTTAGTTCCACTGCATACTAGCATGTTAATGAATTAAAGTTGGATTCATATGCAAAAAAAAAGCAATTTTCATAGGGGATCATCTCTGGTGTGGAAGGATATCGTCTTTGGTGTCCAAAGAAAATAATGTTCAGCATAGATGATCTACCGTGTTAAGAAAGGTAACAATTGAAAATATTGAGCAGACAAATGGTACCCTAAAGGAGGTAGAGTTTGAAGGAAGAATTGTTACCTCAGCACATGATGAAGCAGATGTAGAAACTCCTGTAGTAGAGTAGAAGCCAGATGAAAAAGAGGTTCCTAACAAAGAACCTCTACAACAATAATTACTAATTGCATTAATAAAGTGAAAAAGGAACATTCAAGTACCTACTTGTTATGTTAATATAGTGGCTTATGCAGCTTCAATTGAAATTGATGACATTCCTACCACTTATAAGAAAACAGTATGAAGTTCAAAAGAAGATAAGTGGAGGATAACCATGAAAGAAGAAATACATTCCCTTCATAAGAATAAGATGTAAAAGCTAACTAGTCTCCCAAAGGAAAAGAAGACAATTGAATGCAAACGGATATATGTAAAGAAAGATAGATTTCCTAACAAGAATAATATTTGCTACAAAGCAAAACTGATGGCCAAAAACTATGTTAAGACGAAAGGAATTGATTATAATGAAGATTTTCCTCCGGTTGTAAAACATTCCTCCATTAGAATTTTGTTGGCTTTGGTAGCATAGTTTTATTGAAGCAGTGACATTTTTGCTCCCGGATTCTATTAATGCGGAAGTTTATTTTTCCTAGTAGTCTTTGGATATTTAATAGAAATCCTTGTGCAGTTGGAATTTATACAGCTTGCAAATTCATGACAGAGTAGTCTTCTTAGTTTATTAGAATTAGAATCCAAGTAGATTTATTACATTTTTTGTTTTCTTTTTAAACACTAGTAGTCATTAATAAAAGAAGGCTCTCTTTTTTGCAACTGTAGCAATCGATTTCTCTCTCTCATCTTTCAATCCCTTTTTTGTTATCGTTCTGTTTTTTGCTTTACAAACCAATAGCTTTGCTGCAACCTTCAACAATACAAAACAGTAGCTCTGCCTCAACTTTCAACAGTGGTATCAGAGCCACAGTAGATCTTAAAAGGACCAAAGACGTTTTAACTCCAAAAAAAAACAAACTTTTTTTAAAACCATCAAAAACCAAGATTTTTAAACCCTAGAACTGATGGCTTCTAGCAACCATTCTTTGAACCCATCGATTGTTTTTTCTAGTGAGAATTATCATGTCTGGTCAGTAAAGATCTATAGGAAACTGTAGAGTTTGAAAAACCAGTTTCTGCTTTACCTGCAAACCCAACCTTAGCACAAAGCAAACACCATTATGAAGAGAAAGCAAAGAGATCTAAGGCCAAGTCTCTGATCCAAAATGTAGTCTCTGAATCTGTTTTTTACAGGATCATGGCATGTCAAACTGCTAAGGAGGCGTGGGACAGACTGAAGGAGGAGTATCAGGGAAGTGATAAGACTCGCCAGATGCAGATTTTGAATCTAAAAAGGGAATTTGAGGCTTTAACTATGCAGGAAGATGAAACCATCAGCAAGTATGCTGATAGGATTTCAATGATTGTCAACAATATCAGACTGCTTGGAGAAGATTTTTCTGACACACGAATTGTTGAAAAGGTTCTAGTAACTCTTCTAGAGAGGTTTGAATCAAAGATTTCCTCTCTAGAAGAGTCTAAGGACCTGAACAATATTTCCCTGGGAGAATTAATGAGCGCTTTACAAGCACAAGGACAAAGAAGAATCATGAGACAGGAAAGATTGACAGAAGGAGCTTTTTCAATGCAAAAACAGAATCCTGGAAAATAAAAGAAGCAAAGTAATTAGAAGAACAAAGTCAGCAGTGGTGAAAGCTCATCACAAAAGCAATTTCCACCATGCAAAAACTGTGAACAAACAAGTCACAGTGAAAAATATTGCTAGAGAAGGCCTGGCGCAATCTGTGGCAAATGCAAGCAATTGGTACATACTGCCAAAGTCTGCAAAAGTAAAAAGAAAAACTCTAAATCTCAGTAGGCTCAGGTGGCAGATTCTACTAATGCTTAGGAGGAGCAATTATTTGCGGTTACTTGTCTTTCAGCGGTGAATAATGTTGATTTATGGCTCATTGACTCTGGTTGCACGCATTACTTGTGCAATGACTCAACCTGTCAACCATGTTCAAGAATCTTGATGAAACATACGAGTCTAGAGTCAAGATTGGTAATGGAGAATGGCTGAAGGCAAATGGCAGAGGTTCAGTTTCTATCTCAGCAAGGTCAAGTACAAAAATCATTACTGATGTTTTATTCATTCCTGATATTGCACAAAATTTACTAAGCGTTGGTCAAATGCTTGAAAAAGGGTATTCTCTTCATTTTAAAGATCTTAAATG
Source organism: Erythroxylum oxycarpum (assembly GCA_025629785.1). Classification (NCBI taxonomy): domain Eukaryota; kingdom Viridiplantae; phylum Streptophyta; class Magnoliopsida; order Malpighiales; family Erythroxylaceae; genus Erythroxylum; species Erythroxylum oxycarpum. Next base: position 3,623,977 of record JAOTAZ010000002.1, on the reverse strand, counting down.
TGCAATCTATGATCCTTCTGGTGAGCCACTCTTTGTTGTCAAGATGAAAAACAGAAGTTTTGCGGTTAATTGGGATGAAATTCCTGAACATGCTCTTGTAAGCACAACACAAGATATTTCAAGTCTGTGACACAGGAGATTCAATCATTTTAATATGCAAGGCATAACAGAGATGAAGAAAAACAAACTGGTGGAGAATTTACTGGAGTTTGTTCCTAAAAATTCAATCTGTGAAACCTGTCAGCAAGGCAAGCAATCGAAATTGCCATTTCCAAAGAATCAAACATGGAGAGCTGATCAGAGGCTTTAACTCATCCACACTGATGTTTGTGGACCAATGAAAACTGATTCACTCAACGACAATAAATACTTTATCCTTTTTATTGATGATTGTACTAGAATGTGTTGGGTTTTTTTTTCTCAAACTCGAAAGTGAAGTCTTTAGTATTCTCAAACAATTTAAAGCTTTAGTTGGGAATCAATGTAATCTTAAAATTAAAGCTTTGAGATCTGACAATGGTGGAGAGTTTACTTCTGGTCAGTTTATAGAACTTTACAGAAATGTAGGAATTGAACATCAGTTCACTACTCCATACACACCTCAATAGAATGGTGTTTCAAAATGGAAGAATAGGACTATGATGTAGATGGCCAAGTGTCTTTTGCTTGAAAAATAGTTGCCTAGTTCTCTATGGGCAGAAGCTATCAACATTTCAGTTTACTTGCTGAACAGGTTGCCTAGCAGAGCACTGGACAAACAAACACCTTATGAAGCTTGGAATGGTGTCAAACTTGCTGTTGATCACATCAGAATCTTTGGCAATATTTGCTACTATCAAGTGCTAGAGCCAAAGGGAAGTAAACTGGACAATAAAACTCAGAAAGGAGTATTCGTAGGCTATAGCTCACCAGTCAAAGGTTATAGAATCTATTGTCTTCAATCAAAGAAAGTGATTCTGAGCAGGGAAGTTAAAATTGATGAATCCGCAAGCTGGGACTGGGAAAAACAGCAGAACGTGCAGATTGGTCTCTTTCCAAATGTTGATATACATGAACAAATTCAAGATGTAGCGAGTGACTTGGAGGACATTGAACTAGAAGTTACAGATGAACCAGAAATAACTCCACCAGTAGCGGTAGCTGATTTAACTGATAATATGTCAATAAGAGGAACTAGATTGTTAGCTGACATTTATCAAAGGTACAACCTAGCAATTTCTGAACCTACATGCTATGCTGAGGCCAAAGAATCAGTGGCTTGGAGGAGAACAATGTAAGAAGAGCTTGACATGATCAACAAAAATGAGACTTAGCAGCTTGTTAATAAACCAAGAAACAGAAAGGTAATAGGGGTGAAATGGGTTTTCAGAACTAAGCTCAATCTAGATGGCTCCATTTCCAAACACAAGGTGAGGCTTGTGGTAAAAGGCTATGCTCAGCAATATGGTGTGGATTATCAGGAGACGTTTGCACCGGTGGCTAAATACGATACAATTAAATTGTTGTTAGCTTTTATAGCTCACAATGCTTGGCAAATTCATCAAATGGATGTGAAGTTAGCATTTTTAAATGGATTGCTTATTGAAGAGATTTATGTGGAGCAACTTGATGGCTATGTAATTTCAGGGAAAGAAGACAAAGTCTATTTGTTAAAAAAGGCCTTGTATGGTTTGAAACAAGCCCCTAGGGCTTGGTATGAAAGGATGGACAGTCATCTTTTACAACTTGGTTTCTGTAGAAACATGAATGAAGCGACATTATACATAAAAAACAGTGGAGGAGATTTTTTGGTTGTTTGAATTTATATGGATGATATGCTTGTAATTGGTTGCAAAATTAAACTAATTCATCAATTCAAGTTTGAAATGCAGAAGGTATTTGAGATGACAGACCTTGGACTTATGTCATATATTCTTGGAGTGGAAGTGAAGCGATCTAGTAATGACATCTTCATTTGTCAATAGAAGTATACCTCTGATATACTGGTTAAGTTCAAAATGGAGGATTGTAAACCAATAAGCACTCCTATAACAACTAGCTTGAAGTTAGGCAAGGATGAGGATTTTGCAAAAGTGGATGAAGCACTTTATAGAAGTATCATTGGCAGCCTTCTATACTTGACAGCAAGCAGGCCCAACATTCCATTTGTTGTAAGTGTGCTCTCTCGTTTTATGCATTCTCCAAGAGGTACCACCTCGCTTGGAGTTTTTTTTCTCTAAGTTGGCATAACAGAATGTGACATTGAAAGGGTATACTGACAGTGACTGGGGAGCATGTGTTGATGATGCTAAAATCACCTCTGGTTACTTGTTTAGTTTGGGTTCTAGCTATTTCAATTGGTGTTCAAAAAAACAAGAGACAACAGCACAGTCTACTGCAGAGGCTGAACACATTGTTGCAGCTCTGGCAGTGAATCAAGCAATTTGGCTCAGAAAAATGCTGAAGGATTTGGGACAGGAACAATCAGCAGCCACTTTAATTCTATATGATAATATCTCTGCTGTCTTTATCTCAAAGAATCCTGTGTTTCATAGGAAAACCAGGCACATGAAGATTAAGTTTCACTTTATCAGAGAAGTGCAGCAGTCTAATGAAGTTTTACTGGATCATTGTTCCTCTGACAATCAGCTTGCAAATATTTTCACGAAAGCCTTGTCCACACAAAAGTTTGAATCTCTTCAAGAAAGAATTGGTGTTTGTCTCCAAAATGCCAAGGAGGAGTGTTGAAGCAGTGGCATTTTTGCTCCCGGAGTTTATTAATGCGGAAGTTTATTTTTCCTAGTAGTATTCCAATATTTAATAGAAATCCTTGTATAGCTAGAATTTGTACAACTTGCAAATTCATAACAGAGTAGTCTTCCTAGTTTTTTAGAATTAGAATCCAAGTAGATTTATTACGTTTTTTGTTTTCTTTCATAGCGTTTTGATAGTGTCCCCATCCCCGGGGACAGTGGACAAGACAGAAAAATCCTGTCTCCGTAGGTGTTTGTTTCTTGTCTCCGCGTCCCCGTCCCCTGTCTTCGGGGGACAGGGACACAAATTTCTATCCTCCTCAAAACCGGAGGACAGAAATCAATTGTCCCTATCCCCGGAACAAAAGACCTCTCTTTTTTGTTTTTCACCCTCTCGCCTGACTCCTCCATCTATCTCTCATCATCTGCCCGAATACTCCTCCATCTTTCTCTCATCATCTTTCTCTCATCTCTCATAATCTTTGTCTCTGTCTCCATAGCAAAAACAAAGGCACGGTCCAAGTTACCCCTCTCCTCTGTCTCTCGCGCGCCCATCACTCCTCTACTTACGCTTCTATGTCGCACGATGAGAGTCTTCTTCCCCAAGACGTTCGTGTCTAGTAAGTTAATTGTTTGTTTGTGGTGGAAAAATGTCGATGTTTGTGGTGGGAGTCTTCTCTTGTTCTTTTTTGATTTGTTGTCTGGAGTCAAAAATGGAGGATGTAACTGATGAGAAATGGAGACCTTCGGGTTTGCTGGGTCTTTGTATATGTGGATTTGTCAGAAATGGAGACCTTCGGCCATTAGCATGCTTTGTAGATCTTGAATGGACAATGTGGATTTTCGCTTGTAGCTCTTCTTCTTGTTGGGTCATTGGTTTTTTTTCGTCTTATACCAGATTACTTCTTCTTTTTTGGCACAGTGTGGATTTGCTGGGTTTTGTGATGTTGGTCTCTAATTTCCGTTCGAAATATATAACTTTTGTCTTCGTGTCAGTTTAGGAATCCTGGGTGATAGGTTGCATGAGGCATTTGATTGACTCCGAGAAGCAAATTATATATCTGCAAAGAATTTCTTCGGTTTCCTTTCACAGGTATGCCCTTGTTTTCTTAATTTTATGTGCATTATACTATCATCAATCTCATTGTTTTTGCCAATCATGGATTATGCCTTGTGTTTTGTGAAGTCTATGTTGCAATGTTATGTTCGACAACAACCAATTGTATATGACATAATGTTGACTTTGTATATAAAGGTTCATATAAGGTTCAAATGCAAGGTTGTTAGGGGTAGATACTAAGAACTTTTGTGCCAAAGTACAGATAAAGAAGGGAATTTATGATGGGAGAGTGCTAAAAGCCATGGAATACGAGGATATATGTAAACTTGGCTAGTTAGTCGTATGGATTGGTTTTCCATTGATTCTAAGTCACTCACTAACTACTTATATCATAAACTTTCCGTGAATGGAAAATTCCTAAAATAATTAGTTTCATGATTTTTCCTCACTTCTCTCCCTTCAAAATGCATACTCATGTTGCGATAGTTATGTTTTGGAAAATCTCACTGATTGGGTTGGCAACATGTAAATTTCTGCCATCAGAATTGCTTTTGAGGTGGTTAGTTTGGTTTTCAGTCCATGGAAACATGGATTGATTGAACTGTTATCAGATACTCAAGCCACCTAATATTTCAGTACAAGCTCTTGAAATACAATGAAGCTTGCAATCCCTAGTGAGAGCTGGTAATAGTTGCTAATTCCCATGAGTTTTCATCTTTTACCATTTTTCTTCTTATTGATCCCATACTTGGAAGGCTATGGGGAAGCTTTTGTGGGTTGATTAAATTAACTTGGTATTCATTCTCTAATCCTCCACCCTTTGACTGTCTGTCAACAATATTTTGGAGGTGATAACATAATGTGATGGGTAACTATAATCAATGTCGCAGTTATGACTTCGATTAATCCATTTTAACTTTTGTGTTTAAAAATTTGGTATCTATTTTCTCCAGCTGTTGATAGACCTATGGCGATTGTTCTATTTACAGTCTTGAACCACCTCTAGAAGAATTTATCTTTAGGAAACATCTGAAGGTGTTGTCTTAGTGAGTTGCCGGTTAATTGTGACACTACCCAAAAGTTTTCTTCTTCGTGAGTGCTTTACTTTGTCAGAACCAGTAGAATTATTGTCACGTGAAGAACTTGGTGACATTTTGTGCTTGATATATGCTAGACTATTTATTTGTTAATGCATGTATCAGTTCTTTTTATATTGGAACAGGGCTCAGTTATTCTACTTGGAATAAATTTCCTATGCTAAAAGATATGATATCTTCCACTTATTTCATGTTATGATCAAAATGGCAACGTATAGGAACTTAAGTGAAACGTTTATGACATTTGGAAACTTTTGATGTCACTAATTCCTACTTTGGAACTTCATTTTCACCTTGCAACGAGATTCCCGTGTTTTCTTCTACCTATGTTGTTTTGCAAATTGTTCAAAAGTGGCACTGACATGAATATATAACCATCAAAAAATGAATTTGAACTCCTCCAGACACATTTTTAACTAATCAAGTTGTGATCCAAGTTAACTTTAGTAATTGAAACCATTACTTTAGTTTTATGTATGCTTTGTAATATAAAACTATAGCAGAAGCAAAACTAGCCTTTTTTGTTACTTTAGCATGTCCTTTTTCTTTGGTTTTCTCTGATGATATGCATATCACTAGAAAATTAGGAACAACTACCTTTTGTGAGTGAAAATTAGTTAAATTTGGGGCTTTAAGTCAAACCATCAAACAAACAAGGCAAATATCATGAGCAGCTTCTAATTATTTGTTTCAATAATATACATCCATATTATTATTTGTTTCAATAATTATTTATTAAGAATAGGGAAAATAGAGATCATTCCCTATTCTAAAGAGCAAGTAATGATATAACATGAAGACAGTACAAACTAGAAAGCCATTTCCACACATACACATATGACATGACAAAATCTTATACAAATATTTATATGTTGTTCATAACCAATGTATAAAAATTATATAAGAGAGAATAATAATATCATCTTAACAATGTATAAGATGAGCTTGGTTTTGATTATGGACTTGGTATTCATACCAGTGTATAAGTGTTCAATTTTAGTTAACGATCAATACGTTGTAAACTCTTTGCAGATAGTTTTTTTTACCCAAACATGGATAACAGGCTTTATGAAGCGATATTTCAGGCTTTGAATTTTCTTGATATTTGGAATGGGCAGTTGGAATTAATCAAAGTGGTAATATTGGTAGTGTTGGCAGTATACAGAAGAAAACGGAAGAGGAGTGATCTTGCATTTGGGAATAGGGCTTTGACAGTGCCATCAAGGGAAGATAATATAAATAGGATTTTGCATGAGGGTGATAGGAATAGTCAGTGGGATTTAAGGATGGACGTACAAACATTTACAGTGTTATGTGAAATGCTTCAAGCCCATGGTGGATTGGCGAATACTGGTCATCTGCCTATTAAAGAAAAGGTGTTAATCTTCCCACGAATATTAGCACAAAATTAATCTAATAGAGTATTACAAGTAAGGTTGATGAGATTGGGAGAAACAATAAGTAGGGCCTTTCATAGTGTGTTGAAGGCCATACTAAGGTTGCATGATTTGTTGTATGTGAAGCCCATACCAGTTGCAGATGATTGCACAGACCCTAGATGGAAATGGTTTAAGGTTAGTAAACTTTCATAGCGACAACAAAGTGTCTAATATCAGTATTGTAAATAACTAATGATATAACTTTGGTTTCCTGGATTTTTGTTGAAAGGGTTGTCTTGGTGCCTAGATGGGACCTACATAGATATTACGGTTCCCCAAGCAGAGAAACCCAGATACAGAGGCCGGAAAGGGAGAATATGCACAAATGTTTTGGGGTGTGTGATAAGAACTTAAACTTTGTTTATGTTCTTACGGGGTGGGAGGGTTCAACATCGGATTTAAGGGTTCTGCACGATGCTGTAACGAGGCACCATGGGCTTCAAATGCCAAGGGGTATGTAACTTCTGAATTATACACAACTTCCAACATTTGCACACATGTTTGATGTGAAATATGCACAATAGTAAAAGTATCATTTTGTGTGTAGGAAATTACTACTTGGTCGATGCTGGCTATACCAACGGTCCTGGTTTTCTTGCATCTTTTAGAGGTGCAAGATACCACATTCAAGAGTGGGCAAGAGATGGAAGGGTACCTCGAAACCGAGAGGAGCTTTATAATAAGAGACACTCATCTGCTAGGATTGTAATTGAACGTGCATTTAGACTACTGAAAAAAAGATAGAAAATCCTAAGAACTCCATCTTTTTATTCAGCAAAAACTCAGGAGCGCATAATTCTTGCTTGCACCCTTCTGCACAACTTTATTAGGTTGCATATGGCAGAAGATCTAGCAGAGCTTACTCCTATGGAAACCGAGGATATGCCGATTAGGGAAGATGTTGCCTTGCCTGAAACTGTTGATCGTGTTGAGAAAAGTGCTAAATGGAGTCAATGGAGAGAAGAATTAGTGACGAACATGTTTGATGAATGGAGAAACAATAATTAAATTGATACCTTCCAGTTACAGGGAGCAAGGGTCTTTTCCAAGATCGATCTTAGGTCAGGCTACCATCAGCTCAGGATCAAGGAATCTGATGTAAGCAAGACAGCTTTCAGGACACGGTACGGACATTATGAGTTTTTGGTCATGCCGTTCGGTTTGACCAATGCTCCGGCTGCTTTTATGGACCTTATGAATAGGGTCTTTAAGGAGTTTCTGGATCAGTTTGTCATTGTGTTTATAGATGACATTCTGGTGTATTCTAAGAGTGAAGAGGATCATGAGAAGCATCTCAGA
>JAOTAZ010000002.1:3508291-3529208 GCA_025629785.1 Erythroxylum oxycarpum | reverse complement strand
CAGAAGTTCCAGACAACTTCCAAAAATTCACCAAAAATTCCGTCATAAAATATGACTGCCAAATAATTGTTCCAAAACTACTCCATACGTCACCAATAATTTTTAAAAATCATTGAAGTCTCCAAAAAATACTATAAATATAATAAAAATATATTAATATTGTCCGAATCACTCCGAAGTTGCATTAAACCACTTTACCCGAAAAATGCCATGAATGCATGCCAATTTCGTAATTTGTACTCATGTCTTCTAACCCCTAATTTGGGGCATTACACCTCTCATTAGGTTGTGGGTAAAAAATGTTTGACTTCTTGATGCGATCTCCTTTCTGTTACACGAATCTATATGTCTCTTTAATGAGAGGTTTCACCTTTTGAACTCCTGACCAATATCTTGTGATAATACTTACATTCGACTTTTTCTACCATTTCCATTGATCTAGTCTTATTGAAGTGATTTTCACTTCTATAAGACTAGATCTTATTATATCATGTCAAATAAGAATAGATCTTATTAAAGTGCTAAACTTCACTTTAATCTAGTTTACTTTTCAATTGACTCGGACTTCTAACTTCACTTAGGACAGGATTAAAAGTTTATGCTTTTATCTCCAATACTGAATTACAACTCTCTTTTAAAGGAATATGCTCATCCATATGAAACAATCAACATATTTGTATGTATGCTATTCATAGTCATAATTGATAATTCATAAATATTAGAAGGAATATGATATCATAAATTATAATAATATTATTTAAAGTTTATTGGTGACTTACACATTAAATTACACACATCGTGTAACTCATTGTGAAGTTTTTGTGCAGACTTACACAGTTACTTACATGAACGTATATGTCAACCCCAGATGGCAAGATCTCAAAAAATTTTGTATTTCACAAGATCAATCTTCAATTAAAAGATTTATTTGAGGGAGTGCGAAGACCAAAAGAGGAAGGAAAAGGATGTGAAGGAAGACGACTTGAGAGCATATAGCATGATAGACTGGTCCAAGAGAAAGTGAGACTTAAGTCTGAAAGTAGGGGACGAAAATAAGGGAAAAAAGGGTAGGAAAAATAACACAAATTATCCTAAACTAAAACAACACTATTTGACTTCTTAAGAAGTGAAAAAGCTTAGCCTAAAATAAATTAAAAACAAAATGATATCTTTTTAATTTTAAAACTTGTCGGGCCTCAAGCCGAACTCGAGTAACTAAACCAAGGCCCAACAAATTTTTATTATTACAACCTAAAAACTAGTCAGCCTAGTCTGATTTGTTGACTTTTGGCCGAGCTAAGCTCATGCCCTAATAATAATATCATCCCCTAATGTCCACTAATATTAACGTAAGTCGCGTTAAATTACTAGAGACTTAAGGCTTTTAGGCCACCAGTCACGAGAGGCTAAAAAGAGTAAGAGAGAGAGAGAAAAAAAGTAGCTTAATTATCCACTCGAATATTCCAGAAGCATCTCCCTCATTATTCCCTACAACTCATCACATTTTAATCTTCCGACTTCTACCAATTTCGAAACCAATCCAGTCGTATGTTTTCTCTGTCGGTCTTCCCTAAATTTTCACCAAAACCTCATTTCTGTTAAACTTAAACGTGTCCGAAGAAACAAGATTGTCCAAACAATGCACGAGCTCTTATTACACTCTCTACGCTCTTTACGGTACCTTAAATCCTGGAAGAATCTACACATCTCCTATGGTTCCTTGTACTTTCACGTGTTTTCGATCTTTTACTTTCGCGCACACTACACATAGGTGCTTACGCTAATCGTGTTAATGTGTCCAATAATATCCAACGGCTAAGAACACATCCACGTGTTCGGGTACAATGTTTTAAGACTCGACCGAATGTTATATGCCACACGTTGTGAATTTGAACTCTCTCTCTAACATGGAAAACCAAAACTGCTTGTGAAATTCAGGGTCCCTTCAAAAAGTACCATATTAATTTGTGCTTCTTATTCCTCTCTTTGTAGTTTGTTTGCCCTCTCAATCTTTATGCCAATTGAGATACCAAACCGATCTGTTCTATTAAGTGTTTTGATGGCTAAACCCTTTCTCAACTCAAAAACGTTGCCTTGTCAATTCCTTAAGTTTAAATTTGCCGTCTTTTTGTTATCAGATTCACATAATTTTCAGGTTCTCAGTCAACGTTTTCTCCATTTTTGACACAACTCGAGGATTATTTTAGTTGCTGACCGATGGGTAAACGTAAGTTCTTTCGATTCTTTTTTGTTTTCTGCTTTTTGATTCTGATTTTGTATTCTTTTTTGTTTTATTAATCGTAATGATGCTTTGATTGTTGAATCTGGTAAAGAAACGATCTTTTTTTGTTGGGTTGTTTCCAAGGTTCGGATTTGTTATCGGGTTTCTGCTTAATTTAGGTTTTTCGATTTTGTAAACATGAAACACATGAACAACGGAAAAGAAAGCGTTTCTTTTTTTTTTTTTGTCAGGGAAGAGTTTACAGCTTTTCTAATGGCTGGGTTGGTTGGAATTTGGCAGGTAATTCACAACGTAAGCATGCTGCGATGTTGGATAGCGATGACGATAATAGTAGCGAGTCTTCTTCATCGACTATCCGTTCCGACCACACATGGGCGTTGGAATCTGAAACTAAAATCGTTAAAGCTACTAGGCTGGATGAAGCTCTAGATGCTTTATTTGAGAAAAGGTTGGCAGTAATATTAAGCTTTGATTAGTTTGGTTTGACGTTGTGATCAAGGAACACATTTTAATTATGCTTATTTCGTCGCTTGTGTGTTATTTTGATTGTTTCTTGTTTTTTGGATTTAGGGGCTCCACTAGAGAGAATGCTTTGGCTGCAATTATAGAGGCTTTCTGTGCAAACTTGCAGCATCAATTCGTGCAAAATAAGTAAGTGTTCCTTGGTGTTTGTTTGCAGGATTTCAAACTTTCAAGAGTTTCTGGAAACTGTTAATAGTTACTAGTTGACAAGAAAGAACTGCTGGCTGTTTAGGGAACTTTAATGGTTTTTTGACTTTGTTTTAAGGAGTGTATGGGTTTAGTTTTGTAATTGCTCGGATATGTTTGTCCGTTATGTTGTTTTGATATTTTAACTTATTATGCTGACATGAAGTTACTGAGATATGTATTGAGATATTGCTTGTTTTATGTGTCATCAGATTTGCCACTTTGCTTTATCAATGCCTTAATTCTATCAAGAAGGGGTCTGCCAAAGAGGTTGCTCTGGCATCAAAAGTTATTGGTTAGGCTTTGACACACTCCGACACATCTTTTCTCCACATTTTACCATCTTGTTCTTAATGTGCGTTGTCTGTAACTTCCAGGATTGTTGGCGTTGACAGTTGGTTGTGGTGATAATGCACATGAAATAGTGGAGCAGTCAGTTACTCCAATTTCCCAAGCTCTTAAAAGTGGGTCTGAATCATCAAAAGTTGCGGTACGTATGGCCTAAGAGGCTTTGTAGTTGAGAAGCGGAGAACTTTTTGTATTAATTTATTGATTGTTCTATGTTATTGGGTTATGGCTGTAGTTACTGGAGTGTTTAGCTATTGTCACTTTTGTTGGTGGGATTGATCCAGCAGAAACAGAACAATCAATGAATATCATATGGCAGTTTGTTCATCCTAAGCTGGTACCCAATGTACGTATCTGTTTCCAACTATTGTTTGTAATATTATTATTTTGGTTCTGGATTTTAGTTTTTGAATCTTCATTCTACATCTCCTTCTTCACCTTCATATCCTATTGCTACTTTTGATGTTTTTGTCTGTTTACCAAGTCTATTTGACGAAACTCGAACAAGAGAAAATTTTAAGTGGCTCAGTCAATACTAAGCATTAATTTCTTTGATTTCTTACTGATCGTCCCAAGAACTAATTCTTTATGAAATTTAACTAACAGGTGGTTGCTGTCAAACCTTCTGCAGCTGTAATAGCTGCAGGTGTTTCTTCCTGGGCATTTCTGTTGACATCCCTAGATGGGTGGAAGCGTAATCCTAAAGACTGGCAGGAGTAAGCGGAATGCTTGGTTTATTTCTTTAAATGGATTGGTTTTGGCCCCTAACTGAAAAAGCAGTAGTAAATATTAGTGCCATTTTTTCTTTATATTATTAGCAAATGAAAATTTCTGCTTTAAATTCAAATCCAAGTATTCTTCATGAAATGTTAGTGGATAGTTAATTGTTACAATTTTCCCTAGGACTTTTGCTTCTGTATGTGAAATCTTGGAATGGAAGGAGGTTTTTATAGTATCTCGAACGATCTTATATGTGCTAGGCAACTCAAATAGATTTAAGGACTTACGAATTCTGGTAATTGGTGCAGATCGATTTCTTATTTATCTAGTCTGTTAGATAAGAATGACCGATCTGTCCGTATGGCTGCTGGTGAATCGTTGGCTCTAATTTTTGACATGGGAAGTCTGGAGGAATTTGCTGCTGGAGTTAACTGTTCTACCGACTCATCGGTCCAGGAAGGAAACAAAGGCTTTTCTCACGTAGTAGGATTGCGATCAAAAATCCTAAACCAAGTTAGAAACCTTTCTGCAGAGGCTGGTGGAAAGGGATCAACCAAAAAAGATCTTAATAGTCAGCGTAACTTATTCAAGGACATCTTGGAGTTTCTTGAGGTAGTAACTGGTTTCCTTCTTACCAAAAAAGATGTTATGATATCTGGACTGCCTCTATAATGACGTTGCCTTCTCTATTCTTAGGATGGTTATTACCCTGAAAATTCTATGAAGATTGGTGGGGATACTTTGCAAACGTCAACATGGGACAAATTAATACAGGTAATTCTTTGTCCAACTTTTTCTTTAATTGGTTACAATTGTTCATGTTTTCTTGGTTTGTTTAGAATTCAGGGCACTCATATTTGAATTCTTTTTAACAGTTGAACTTTTTCAAGCACTACCTTGGAGGTGGATTTGTGAAGCACATGCTGGTTTGTTTTCTTTTACTTCCCTCCTGTTTCCATAAATTCCAAATAACACAGATTTCGCCTGCTTGGATATTTTAAGCATATTAAGATCAATTTTTACATAGGGTAATGGATTCCTCCACGATGTCCTCGAGTTTGCACCATTGGAAAAAAAGCATCTTCAAGGTTCCGAGCGCATTATGTCACGTGTCGAAAAGGTCAGCGACCCTTTATCCTAGTTCTCATCTACTATAATGTATAGGCAAATTTGATTTTGATGATGATTATTCCCCCTCTTAATTTTTCTCTATATTTATTCCTCATGTTCTAATTATGTGTTGTATTTCGGATTGCGAGTTGGTTGTCTTTGGTTAATAGATCTCGTTAATCAAAATTCATGTTTATAACAATTCAAATGAACGAATTTGTGACTTTACACGCATCAATAGTAGTGATTCGTGTATATGCTTTAGTTGAGAATTTATTATTGTTATAATATACATCTTATATAACTTCATATTTGTTTGTCCTACAAGGTCCTCAACGTTACCAATTAATTAAAAACACACAGAATAATGTACAATATTTAATAATAATGGTCAATTTATAAATGACTTTTCTACAGATGAGTAAAATTATAATCCATGAATTAGATCTGTGTAATTTAAAATTTTGTTGGTTATGTTTGTTGTCCTACTTTGGAATATACTTTTTTTTTAACAAAAGTTTGTTTCCTTGAAGATTTAAGAAACATAAGCCTAATTTAGAATGAAATTTAAGAATGTTTCATCTTCATGCCTATAAATTAGAGAGCATTTCTTGAGAGGAATTATAGATGTATATGTGCCCATATTGAAAATAATTGTTTTGGCTAAAAATAACAATTACCTAAAACTTACTATCTTGAAATTTCTAAAAAATATTGCAATAAGTTCTTATTTGATAAGTGAAAGTTTTGTAAATGTTTTGATACGTAATATCATTTTGATAAAATTTCAACTGCTAAAAAATTTATAGAAAAGTTTTTCAGTATTATATAAATTATTTAAAATCTTTCATCTCGTTGAAAATTTTATAAATAAAGTGATACAAGAGAAGTACAGGGTGTGAATTCCTTTTTACAACTAAAAGCTCACGTATTACTTGGTTGATGAATAAAAATCAAATGGATTCTAGTGAGGTTTTCTATAAAGTATGAATAAGATGGACCGATTTATCTATACAGCTATGAGGTAAATCAGCAGCTTTACCTCATGTCAAAGACATTATGAGCACATGATAAATGGACCGATTTATCTATACAGCTATGAGGTAAATCAGCAGCTTTACCTCATGTTCAAAGACATTATGAGCACATGATAAAGTTCCCTAGTTATGTTCACTCAGGATCTTACGTTCATCCACTTAAAGTTTAACGGAACAAACATCCGCCCTCCAGTTATTATGCATCAAAAAGCAAGTATTGTTAAGGTTTGTGAAATATCTAATAATCATATTTCCCTTGATTTTTTAACATGTTAGGTTATTTTTAATTTTTTGACATGTTAGGTTATTTGTGGTCTATTTGTGATGCGAATTTGTGTGGTTTATTTGTGGTCTAGTTGTGATAAGAATGTGTTCTGATATGTATTTTCCGGTGAACGTTCATTCATTCTGATAATGATTTGGTTCACTCCTGTTGCAGAGAATGTACTATTCACCTAATTCAGCTGTCAACAAAGCCAGGACTCAGTTTCTCAACAAGCAGCGAATGATGTCTGAGGTTGGTTGCACTAATCATTGAATGAATTTTTCTTGTCATTCCACTTGTAGGTGTTAATTTCGTGCTCATAACGATATTTCTACCTTTGCATTGTACGGATCCTGTACATCATGAGCTTCCTTTATAGACACATCTTTTGACTAATTGTTATCCCATTTTCAGGGAAGGAATGAGGGCCACTTTGCAGTCAACAGTGAAGAATAGAGAAATTTTATGGAGAAACCAATGGCCAAACGTCCTCTTCTATAAGGTTTTCTGGGGAATTTCTTCATTTTTAGGTTTAGATGCCTTCAATCTGTTTGTAAACTGGACCAACTTGTGAAAAGGATGCAATTTCTTTGTTGGTGTATTGATTCATGATTCGAGCGATGTTTTCTTGAGACCGGTAGTTACTGTAAAACATGGCTTATCCATTTGTTGGTTACTCGTTGCTACCTCTTATGAGAATTTTTTCAGAGAGATCAAATACAATAAGATTATTGCAAAATGTTAAATGATCAATACCTTGATGTATTTAGCTATGATTCAGTAATTACTTTCTTGAAGTGATTCAAAAGTCAAAAAGTGAACTTTTGGCTACTATCGGCATTTGTGCTCAAATGCCCTCTTTTAGTTGAGCTGTTAAGTAATGGATCACATCTCAGAAAAAGGATAAGTTTATCCACAGTGGCCACTGGAAATCTAGTGAAAATATATGCTTAAAAAACAAAAATATGTACTTGTGATTCCAAAAAGCAAGAAACCTCATAAAAATTGCTTATGTGAACATATGACGATCCTGTAAAGTGTTTGCTCATGCTTCCAGTATCCCCGTCACGAGAATCTAGAACTTGACAAACCTGCCATGTGTTTACTCATAGCTCTGTCCTTCCTGTAATGACTATTGCCCCGGCCTCTTCTGCCTCTTCCTCTTGCGTTTCCTGCACTTCCTCTCCCTTCCATCTCTGAACCATCGGATTGGTTATCTTGCTCTTCCTGTCCTTCCCTCAGCTTTCCTCTCCCTCCTCTCCTTCCCCTGCCTCTAGGATTCTGCGCAATGTCCCTTTCTTTATTCTCAGGTTCATCGGATTGGTTTGCACGTTCCTGGTATTCAACCAACTTATTGACAGCACCCAGTGGAATGTTACCACCTCTACCAAGACCAAATATCAGTTCCCCCTGTGCTTGAGTAACAAGCGAAGCTTCGATCGAATTTGCAACTGCAACTGAACCAGCCACCTTGTAGCTATAATTCTTTCCATCCTTGACATAATACTGTGGTTTCCTTCTGGATCCCCACTTTCCATCTGATGGAGACTGAGCGGGATTTTCCCTTTCAGTACCTAAAGGTTTCTCTAAATTAGAGATGATTCTGTCACTTGATATTTCATGATCTTCGAGCCCTGAGTCTCCAACACTCAGACCCAAGTCATCAAAAGAATCATCATACTCGTCTTCATATTCATATAGTGACACCAGGGCAGCAGTCTTGGCCAAGTCCTTGCTATCTCTGTTATCAACGGCATAGTGATCTGGCATGTCACTAGACTTTCTAACGAACCTTCCAACTGCAGACGAGTTTGAACCGGAATCACCAGAATAATGCAAGGTTTGTTTTTCTCTAGCTACTATTGGATCAGTAGAATGAACGTCTGCTGATGTAGATTCAATCAACTTTCCTTTTCCTTTATCCTTTGTACCAATAGATGTACCTAACTTGGGAATTGGCATTGTTTCTAACGTAGTATCCAAGCGACTTAGATCTTCGTGAAGAGTTCCCTCCAGGATCCGCTGAATAACATCCTCTGGATTCTGGTTGTACACTTCTAGACAGGCAGCCAAGAAGCCTTTACCATAATCAGGAAACAGATCCCTTATTTGACTAATTTTGGACTCCACTATAGCAGCATTTTCATCCATCTCCATACTTTTGTTCACAACTGGGGCTGGCCCTACATGATGCTCTTTGAAATTGCTCTTCAGAGAAGAATTCATCAACCGAGACAAGTACTGGTTCTGTTCATCATCTATCAATATCCATCCTGCATAGATAAGCAAACATTAAAACATGAGTAACTCAACATCAAATCGAAGATGAAGCATAAAGAAGAGTAGATAGTTCCTAAACATTTGAGGATCAGATATCATCGTCTGAATAACTCTCAGTTCAGATAGTGCTATGCTTTAGAAAATGCCGAGTAAGAACCTACCGTCATTTTGTAAATTTTGAAGGATGTCCATTAAATGATAATTCTTATCAAGATTCTGAAGAAACATTTGCCCAGTCACATTCCCCAGATCATAAGGTGATGATCCACTGATCTCCCGAAGTGTCTGAATTAATATATCTGCTCTAACGACAGGATCCTCTACTTTAGCTGGAAATATCTTTGCAACAGCTGGAGTTGGAAAACCATTTTCATGTAGTTCCTTCTTTAAATAGCAAGCATCCAATAATTTCCAACCAAATTTAACTACTCTTGCCGATAAAATCTTCAAGCTAACAGTTGCATTAGATAGCATCTCATCATCTCTACCCATTGAGATGATTTGGAACCCCTGCTGTAAAGATGGAAATAATGTATCATGCAATTTGAATAATGTGAAAAATAGCTTTACATAGAAACTATTTGAAAAATAGCTTTAAATAATGTGTCTGAGACCCAGAATCCTTTTCTTGGGATAACTTTTTAAAATCAGGTAAAAAGAGTTGGTGCAACTATAAGTTCTCTAATATGCTGTATTATCTAACCCCAAATCAGTGAATGACAATTATCAATAGCGAGCATCACCAGGACATGAATTTACGTGATTTGCATAAATCCTGAAACACTCGATAACCGGTATCTAATGCAATTATGAATCTAGGTCAGTATGGTACATTGGTTGCTTAAAATTATAAATGAAAACTGTCCATTTATGAAGATCCAGTGTTTAAGTAATGTTTATCTTTGGCTGATGATTCATACAAGAAGAATCAGAACGCTTGGGAAATGGAATTTGATTGAAACTTAGACAAGCTGTTAACTAACCTGTTTCCACTTTGCAATAAGATTGCGATCAGCAAGGCTAATGTTGAGAAATCAACCCTCTCTCATCTTAGTTTGTAGTTCACACAATGTTGGCTCAATCAATTCCCATCCATCCGGGTATTTCACATGGTTTGTCTTCATCTTACGTTTTAATCCAGTAACCTGCAATGAAAATCACATTGCAATGCATCCTATCATAGAATGGTCTAAACTTTCTCCAAGCTAACACTCCAAGAATAACAATCTAATACTTGCTGCAAATAAGCTACTGACTAGCTGGAAAAGGGGATAAAAACATCACCAAAGAAATGGGATTCGCATGCACGACAGAGGATACATCTCCTAACAATCCACATTTCAACAAGTCTTTCCAAACCCATCCCCACATTATTCACCCTCCCTTGTGATAAACAATCCTTTGATGCCTTCAAGCCCACTAATTCATCTCCTTGTCCTTGAGCTGCGGTTTTTATCAAAGAAATACCACCATAGGACGTTTCCCCTCATCGACTAAATTACCACCCACTTCTTCACATGTCAACACCAAAAAACAATAAGGAAGACCCACAAAAATCACAGAGATTGGATTGGAACAATTATAACAATCTATCTGCATGTCAACGTGTGCCTGTGGACATGTTACCAAGAGATGAAACCCAAGATGAATCCACATTGAAGTTGAAAGTCAAACTGTGGCGCCTAATTATCCAGCCAAATATGGGCTTGAAATAAAACTGGTATTAAAAGGTTGTGAACTGTAACCAGCAACGACTGAAACAGAAACATTACGATAAAATCACCTAATCAAAAAGAACAATGAACATACATAAAATTTCAAATGCTCCTGCGTCAACAATGACAAATGTGTGTATCCATGTCAGATGTATCCATTTTAGTTTCTAAGAGGTAATGACAGTAAGAGCCACATAGCCCTCTGAAACTTGCCATTCCCAAAATTCAGTGGAAAGAAACTGAAAAATAGCGCTCAGACCTCCAAAACCTTGTATCTTTACCCTAAGAAGTTCATACCTACAAGTACCCAGAACGAAAGTGAACAGCTTTACATGAGTAGATCCTCACAGCACTAAACAACAACTCAACAGCAAAAATAAAGAAGCGTCGATATCTTGCACGAAACTGGGGAAGCAAACACATTCCACTAAATTTACAAACAAACAAAGTTCTAAACTTTAAACGTACCTCCTAAATAGAACCTATGTTAAGTAATTAATGACATGCAATGCCAAAAGTACTACTAGTACTTTAGAATGATTACATTAGTCATGAAAGATCAAACCTTTGACGTACCTCGTGACTCGATGAATGAAAACACGATGAAGAAGCTAATCGGGCTGTTAAAAGCCCAATGGGCTAAAGCCTCTCAATAATTTGCGGCCATAGATTTTGGGGAGGGAATAGGAAGTGTTTTTTTTCTTTCAACCTTCCCATGTTAAGACTAAGAAAATGCAGAAAAACAGAGCGGGAGCATATCTCTAAAATCCCCAAGAAGTAACGTAGAAAATGGTGCTTACTCCTCTCAAACCGCCTCGCTATCTTCTTCTTCTTCAAAAATTCATGGCCTGTCGTTGCCCATTACCTGCTTCTTCCTCTTCTTCTTCTTCTTCGTCACTTCACTGTAGCTCTCGCTCGTTCTCTTCTCTTTCTTCTCGATTCCGTCCTTCTCTTTGCTTTAAACCCAGGTTGTCTCTCATACGCCATTTCTGCTTTCTACTATCCTGTTGATGTAGTTTGGTTTAATTTTGTATTTCTTCTTGGAAAAGTAATGGAAAATGGTATCTTTCTTGGTGGCACTTTTCTTTGGTTTAGTGTAAAGCTGAAGTGCAGTAGAAATGGAACTGCTTTTTTATTTTGATATAGATGCAATCATCATGTCCTCTCTTTTTTCACTTTTTTTTTTCTCTTTATGTTCTCAATTCTTCATGGGAAGTAAGGGATTTTTTTGTTTTATGGGGTTCTGAGAGCTGAAAGTTCAGATTATGGTACCTGTCTCTATGCTTATACTTCTTTGCTGGCAAAAGAAATGCCTTTGTGCTTCTCTGTTGCCTGTCACAGTGTAAAAAGGTTTTGGTGGTTTGTAATATTTATTCAATTTGGTTTCTTAGGAACTTGGTTTTAATCATTTCGAACATTTTGTTTCAGAGTAAGTTTTCCATTGAGGAGGTCACCAAGACGTTTTCTGGTTCAAAATGTGGTTTCTTCTAGAGCTTTCATGTCCTCTAGCACTGTGGACGAGTCTTTACAAGAAGGTGCAAGGTCTAAGGCTTATGGTTCGGATCAAATTCAGGTTATTAATGGACTTCATCCATGAACTTTTGGGCTCCCGTTATGTCGTCTTATTTATTATTTACTACAGCCACAGAAGCTTGTCTAAGTTCATGCAATCATGTGTGTTCGTATACATGGATCGTGTAATGATGTAATTCTAGAAGTGTTTGCCTGGTAGAAAAGCGTGTCGGTTGGGATTCTTCTTGCGATTGGGAATTATTTCTTTGTTTTGGATTCGATTGATTTTGTGGCAAGTTTCTGGGGAAGGGAAGGGGCATGCACAATTTTCTCCTTCTAGGCTTTTATTTTTTCCCCCCTTGATTGTCTGTCATTGTTTATCACTTATATGCAGGTGCTAAAGGGGTTAGAACCTGTGAGAAAAAGGCCAGGAATGTACATTGGAAGCACTGGACCTCGCGGTTTGCACCATTTGGTAATGTTTTGATAATTGTCAATACTGTTTAATTTTGCCTACTATAGCAAAATTGATTTTATTTCTTTAACTCAGGTATATGAAATACTGGATAATGCCATTGATGAGGCCCAAGCAGGATATGCGTCTAGGATTGAAGTTGTTCTGCACTCAGATAATTCAGTGAGCATAGCAGATGATGGGAGGGGGGTATGTGCCATCCTATTCCATTTCAAATTAGTGGATAGTGGACCATACTAACTTTGTGGATGTTCTAATGTTGTCTACAAAGTGGAAAAATAATATAATTCTTCATTGTGTTATCTTCTATACCATGCATTATTTAAGTTATTTCATTGCTAATATGACCTCTAAATTCACGATTAAGGTTGCCTTTTTTTGTCAATTCATTGTTGCAGTAGTTGGAGATATGTGTTTTTGAAAATTTGATCAAACTAACTTTCGTATATGATATACAATTGATCATATGCAGGAATTCACACCCTTTCCTGAAGTTGGAATTATTTGAACTTGAAAAGATAGATATTTGTAATGGAATAATTTGAAATTTGCACCCTTGCTTTGTCTTGCTAATCTATCTATTTCCCTTGTAATTGTATGGAAAGAAGTCCCACACATACCTTTTCCCTTTCTTTTAGTACATCTATTGCTCTTCCTTGAATGTAGTTCCCAAAGCATTTTGTAGTTGCTTATTAAACAAGTGTGGGTTTTTATAATAGTTCTTACAACTTGTTCTGTTGTGGTAATTGATTAAAAATTAGGTCTCTCATGCAACGTTTCAACGCTTGTTTTATCATCATATCTGCTTATTAATGTTTTACTTGTTTGCAGATCCCTACTGACTTGCATCCGGTGACACAGAAATCTGCCTTGGAGACTGTGCTAACGGTAATGTGCCAGTTTTTTAGTTATAGTTGTTTGGGTACTGTGGAACTTGCAGCTGGCTTTTAAGTCTGGACGTTTGCTTTTCATCTGTGAGAAACACGTGATCAGTTACCATAGAGGTTGTCAAGTGTCAATCATTTAGGCATGTATACACTTTTGAAAGTGGCTTGAATTATGCTGTTCAAACAACACTCTCCTTGATTTATCCTCTTTTTGGATGAAATATTATTAGAATTCCGTATTCTCATCCTTTGATGCAGTTGTGTTGCTTGACAACATGAGATTTTTGTAGATTTGTTACTTGGAAAATTGCTATCCTATTTACATGTAATTGTCAAAAAGTCTCTTCTAACAATTGATACACCTTTGTAGCATTCACTTGTAAATTTTGATTGGCAATCACTTTGCAATGTACAATTAGGTCTAACATCTTTTTCCTAATAAGAAACTTATTTGGTGTGAATTAATGAATAATTTGACTGTAATGCATAAGTAAATGACTTATTATTTTCCTGTTGTCCTGTATCTGGATAATTTCTTTTCAGGTCCTACATGCTGGTGGAAAGTTTGGTGGTTCTAACAGTGGTTATAGTGTCTCTGGTGGATTACATGGTGTGGGTTTGTCTGTTGTAAATGCCTTGTCTGAGGTATGTTTTTTATCTATGATTCCACAGCCACCGAACTACTCTCTTTCCTGTTTTTATCAATTTATAATAGAAAATGGAAAAGAGGAATTGGGAATTCTTAGATTTATGATTGTAAGTGTCAAAGCAGAAATTGAACCGAAGGGATGATTGTGTCATCAAGTGAGTTTCTTAATGTTAGGCCTGGAGATTAATGGACCAATTTATATGATAATTTTCTTCTTTATTTCTTCCGCCTGATATTTTGTTGTTGGCTGGTTATCTCTTGGTTACAGGGATTAGAAGTTACTGTGTGGCGTGATGGGAGAGAGTACCAGCAGAAATATTCTCGAGGAAACCCTGTGACTATTTTAACATGCCACATACTCCCAGTTGAATCAAAGGATCGTCAAGGAACACGTATCACATTTTGGCCAGACAAAGAAGGTTTGCCCTAACATTTCAAGCCTATTCTACATTGTGTGAATTTATGCTTTATTTTTTAACTATAACTAGTTATATTTTAGATCTTGAATTTCAAAATTTTGTGCAGTATTCACTACTGCTATAGAATTTGACTACAATACTATAAGTGGACGAATTAGGGAGCTCGCATTTTTAAACCCAAAGGTAAATCCCTTTGTTACTCATTAATTAGTTGCATTAGTTCACAGCTCTGAAGTCTTGCCTACCTAAGTTTTTGGGCTGTCAGTGGGTTTGGCTTTATGAGGGCTAAGTCTACTCTTATTCACCTTTGCAGCTTACCATCACTCTGAAAAGGGAAGATAATGATCCAGAGAAGTGCCAATATGATGAATATTTTTGTGCTGGGGGTTTGGTTGAATATGTCAATTGGTTGAATATGGATAAGGTGCCACTGCTTGTAGAATAATTCTCTTTTTGCTTTTTCCATTCCTCTTAATTCATTCAATATATTTTTCTTGTAATAAGTACAGAAATTGTCTTTGATAAAGAATGGGCAAATATAGGACTATAAGCAATAATTATTGCTTATTGAATGCTCTTTCTAGGATTATATGACAAATAATTGTGGTTGTTGAATTTCATTTACTTTGCTTATAGGCTTGGAAAAATGGCTATGATGTCAAGGAAACCTTAAAGACTAATTCCCTGTCAGAAATTATTTAAACGCAGAGTTATTTGGTAAGGCATAGAAAACTATAGAAAAGCCTCATTTTAGTTTCACCTTTTTGGAGAAGTTTCAGTTGTTAAGAGAAGATGGTTCTGAGTCTTTGTCTAAACTAAATTTCTGTAGCTCATTGCTAGATCTCACATGAAACTTCCAACAATTGACAATTTTGTTATATAGAAGCATCAGGGAGCAGTAGTTATCCGCACTGAATATGAGAATCCATCAACATATAATATTCAGCTAACAGACTTCTTTTACTTTCCTTGTTTGAGTTGAGGTTTCTCATGACTCCTATCTCATCGTGATTTTAATATGTGTCAGATCCTCATATAAGTTATTTGAATGCATTTGTTCTTATTGCATGCATAAGTTCATAAATAAGTTTACTGCTATATTTTCTTCATTTTTATTCAACAGTAGACTGATTGTTGTTTAATTCAGAAAACACTTCATGATGTTGTGGGTTTAAGCAGAGAAGTTGATGGAATTACAATCGACATGGCTCTTCAATGGTAAAACCATTATGTGCCTTCTTGCAATCTCGTTTCCATGGATCATTTGGATGAAGTGACGCTTTAAATTTAACATGTGCAGAATTTAATTTGATTTTTTATGTTGGTATTAGAATTCTGGAAGCTGTGAATGACAATTATTTGACCAGGCTGATGTAACTTCTGTCTTTCATTTGTCTTTACTAGGTGCTCTGATGCATACTCTGATACAATTCTGGGGTATGCAAATAGCATACGTACTATTGATGGTGGGACCCATATAGATGGTTTCAAGACTTCTTTAACAAGAACTCTCAATAATCTTGGGAAGAAATCTAAGATCATCAAGGTGCATCTGCCATGTTGCACTTTTTTGTTTTCATGTTTGTTGTTGGCAATTATCTCGAAAATATGTGTTTGCTCCTGTAACTTTCTGATTCATTTGATTTCTTTCGCAAAGGTGCAGCAGTTGTCTTTCTACTTTCAGTCAGCAGTTCTCTTTTTGCCCCCTTTTTTTTTGTCTTCAATCTGTACCAATCTGTGTGATTGAGTTCATCCTAGTTCAGGCTATTGTTTTTGCTCAGATATTGGTCCACTGAATTGACTGATTATTGCTGTGATATGCATATTCTAAATGTAAATATGAAAGCAAGTGGGAGGATTGCAACTTTTGTCTGATGTTGGTTTATTGTATTGAGCATTATTTATAGCAACATATCTTAAATACTTTCATGCTTCCCATTTCTTCACTGTCAACAAGAATCTATATAGTTAGTCTGTGATAAGTTTTTTCCCCGGTATTTGCAAAAGGATTCATTAATCGATAGATATCTGAAGTTAGCGAATCCCCCTGTGACCCCTAGGCCTTATTAGAAATGAGGAGAGATGCTGCTGACCTATAAAGCTAGTTGCATTCTTTTTTGTCCCTCTCTCTCTGTCTATCTCGACGTATCTATTATATCTATTATATATACATATATGTATGCAACGTGTATGCTTCCCTTATAAATCAAGGTTTGGGTGTCTGGAGTGTTCATTACAGTAAAGCATCTGATGTAAACTTGCAGGATAAGGATGTTAGTTTAAGTGGTGAACATGTAAGGGAAGGATTGACATGCATTATCTCTGTCAAAGTTCCAAGTCCAGAGTTCGAAGGACAGACAAAGGTACTATCTACTTATGGTAAAAAATGTGCTGGTAATACTCTTGGGAAACTTGTACTTATCTCATGTTACTAGTTGCTAATATGATACATTATTGGTCTCTTTCTATCCGAAAGACAAGGTTGGGAAATCCAGAGGTGCGGAAAGTGGTAGAACAATGTGTTCAGGAGTATCTTACTGAATATTTAGAGTTGCATCCAAATGTTCTTGATTCAATCCTTTCAAAAGCTCTGAATGCTCTCAAGGTATTTTTCTTGAACTTTTTGGGTAGTATTTCCGTTAATATGTTTCAAGTGTTATGTTGGTGGACCATGAAATTATCTCCTACGCTATCCTTTCTTTCTGTAGGCTGCTTTGGCTGCAAAGAGAGCAAGGGAATTGGTGAGACAAAAGAGTGTTTTGAGATTGTCATCTCTTCCTGGGAAGCTTGCTGATTGCTCATCTACAAACCCTGAAGAAGCAGGTGGGTCTTCCTCTTGTTCTTGTAACATGAAACACAAACAAAAATTTATCAGTATTTTTGTTTTGATCCTAGTGTTAGATCTTTTTAATGCACTTTTAATAGTCATTTATTATTTCTGAATTTGGTTATCTTCTGAGTATGTTATCTTAAATTCTCTGGTCATACCAATTTCTGTTAAATGTCAAATATGTGAGTTGATTGGTGATTATGGTACAAGGAAGAATATATAATCTTAAGAGTTTTCACTTGGGTTGTGCATTCTGATCATTGTGCATCCTATTATATATCTGACTGCCAGTGGATATAGTAAACATTCCTATCCTTTGACCATTATTGCGGGTTTGACACTTGCAGAGATTTTCATAGTTGAAGGGGACTCAGCTGGTGGTAGTGCCAAACAAGGCAGAGATAGGCGCTTTCAGGTAATGTGCTTTCAAGAAGTTGCTGAAGCCTTTAATGGTCATTTCTTAATAAATCTTATTTGTAATAGTGGAAACACTTTGTTGCATTACTTCCATTCTATTGTGCTGTCACAATCTTGATCTTTAAAGTTTTATATTCAACCTGAGAGTCTACCCTAACTAATGCAATCATGCTACTACATTGTGCTAGACCTATTTCATTTTGGTAGCATAATGAGCTATGACACCCATCACATTACCTCCGCTACATGTTGGTTCAGGCTATTCTTCCCTTGAGAGGCAAAATTTTAAACATTGAGCGAAGAGATGAGGCAGCCATGTACAAGAATGAAGAGATTCAAAATCTTATACTTGGCCTCGGGCTTGGAGTCAAGGTTAACTTTTTTATTACTTTGTTCTCTGTTTCTGTTTGTCCATTTATTTTTTGTGAATTTCATCTTTCTTTCCAAATCATTTTTATTTGTTCTACTGATTTCAACTCTGAAGTCCAACTACTTGGTTTTGTTCACATGTGAAGTCATTCTTTATTGCAGGGAGAGGATTTTAAAAAGGAGGCTTTACGGTACCATAAGATTATCATCCTAACAGATGCTGATGTGGATGGTGCTCACATCCGAACTCTTTTACTGACATTCTTTTATAGATATCAGGTAATAAATGGTCAATTGTACTGAATATCACCTACTATTGAGGTATACTTGGGAAAAAGAAAATTAAATTCCTTGTGCATGATGAGTTTGTATATGAGTGACAATTGGGTTCTTCCTGCAGAGAACCTTGTTTGATGAAGGCTGCATTTATGTTGGTGTTCCACCCCTTTACAAGGTTTGCTTTGATTATTGATGGGTTTCCAACCATTCATCTGAAAATGATACAAGGTTAGCCTTTTTAACTATATTTTTCTCCACCTGCTTTCCAGGTGGAGAGGGGAAAGCAAGCACACTATTGCTATGATGATGAAGAGCTCAAGAAACTTCAAAATTCATTTCCTCAAAATGCATCATACAACATTCAGAGGTTTAAGGGTAAGATGTCTATGTCACAAAATTTATGCTTTGGTCCTGTATGTTGATAAACAAATGCATTGAGACATTTAACGTGTATCTTTTGTGTTGAAATTAGTTACTGTATGATCCTTATAACTCTGGAATTTTCTTTCCATGAACTTCGAATGAGTTATATTCTGTTCCTCATACAATGTGTTTGTAACTGAACTTTGCTTGTTATGTCTTGGTTTGAAAATGAAGGCTTGGGAGAAATGATGCCTGCCCAACTGTGGGAAACAACGATGGATCCAGAGCGAAGGCTGCTTAAGCAATTAGTGGTTGAGGACGCTGCAGAGGCTAATGTTGTCTTTTCTTCCCTTATGGGGGCTCGAGTAAGTAAATGGGAATAGTCTAATGTCAGATGATTTTGAGCAAATTGCACTTGGAAAAGATACCATCCTTTTGTATTCTTTTTATATATTCATCGACTTTGGAACTCAGTCCAATTTTCTGCTTGGCATTATTTTGCATTGAAACGCAATGCTTGGTCAAAGCCAACATACGATCTGTGCAAGAAGAGATAATTTTCAGCACTATTCCATGCTAATGAGAGTCTGATGTATATGTCTGCGTTTATGTATGGCTTCAGGTGGATGGCCGCAAGGCACTGATTCAAAATTCTGCAACCAAGGTTAACATTGAGCAACTGGACATATGATGAACTGTTAGAAAAGAGTTAGAAGTTTTGCAATATACTCTTATGATTTTTTGACAAGCAGAGGCCTTACTGCTTTTCTAGATTGCATTTGCAGAAGCACAGGTTTTATCTAAATTTGTTCTAGTTCTGTGATAGCAACTGGGTTTGGATTAGAACAGAAGTTTGTATAAGTTGTGACATTGTGGGTTAGAACAGAAGTTTGTGACATTGTATTTAAATTGTATAAAGGTACCCTACACTATTCTCTCAGGTGGTAATATGATTGTAGGATTTGTCTGCTTTTCATGATCTAAAACCAGTTATACGAAGGAATTCCTCTTTCTGCATTCATCGAAAGAATCATCAGGTTGTTCTTCCGGTGGTAGTATTGAGTTCTGCAAAATTACTGATTGTACACCAGCAACCATCATAGCTATCAGAAGTAGATTCTTGTTGGATCCTCCCATGTTGGTCGCTTTCAAAATCTAATCTTTTGGTTTGTTCTAAACACAGTTTGGATTGGATTTACAAATAAATATCAGGAAGGATGCTTGTGTATCATTTACGTTCAGTGTTTCAAGTAAAAGGTATCAGTTCCTTACGATCGTTACTGTTTTTTCGCAACTCATAACTACGTAAGACCTTATAAATATTCCTGTCCTATTCAATATCTGAAATTTGATCCTAAAGACGAACAATTCTTCCTTTGTTCCATTAGAAGACCGCTTGGATTTGAACTTGTGTGTTCATGATGTTAGGATTATTTATTACATGCTAAAGAAGAAGGTCGAAGTGGAAGAGAGAAACTTATGATTGATGAACCGATTCACACAAGATAATATTTTCTATGACATGATCGTTTAGTTACAGGATTTACAAAAGCGTCCAGGATGTGGGGAGCACCCCATCCTTATATTGAGTTAAAACAAAGCACAAGTTTTAACTCAATATAAGGATTGGTAAAGCTGGAGGTGTGCTGCGCAGCTCGAAAGGTTCATGGCTCGCAGGGTACAACAGGCTGGTGGGTTTTAGCTCAATCAGAAAGGCTGAACTGTGGGCTATCCTTGATGGTCTCTCGACAACGTGGAACCTGAACTTTCGGCACCTCGTGTTAGAATGTGATAATGCTGGGATCGTAAAGGATCTACAGAGCTGCCAGTCCTCGGGGGACTCTACTACTCTTGTTGATAAGAGTCAGAGAGCTCCTAAATTGCGCTTGGACAGTCATCATCCAACATGATCCCCGTGAAGCAAATTTTATGGCCGATAGCATCGCTAAAATGGCCGATACTGATAGAAGGGGCGTCTCGCTTCTTGATCACTACCTAGTGGCTCTTCAAGCTTTGTTGGATGCTGACAGGAATGGGGAAGCTAGGATTCGTCTACCTAAACATCGGCTAACGTCCTGCTTCCGTTCTCTCCCTAGGGTATAACCCTCCGTTTCAAAAAAAAAAAAAAAAGCACAAGTTAATAATGTTTTGTTCTGCAAAATATTTTATTAAAATTTAAGTTTAATTTAAATATTTTATAGTATTCAAATAAGTTTTTAATTATGAGGGTCATCTTAATTAATATTAAACAACTATAATCACTAATTTAATTTTAATTATATTATTCTTAAA
>JAOTAZ010000002.1:3452617-3464471 GCA_025629785.1 Erythroxylum oxycarpum | reverse complement strand
ACACCTGTGAAGGAGTGTGTGTATAACATATACATACATACATATGTCAAGGCTGTGACTTGTTTAGTCACGTGACATTCAATATTATATATAATATAATATAATTAGTAGTAGCACATGTATGGAGTATTTAAGTAAGTGTTAACTAAAAAAAAAAATGTTACGTTTGTAAGCAATAAGTCACATGCATGAAATTTTTATTTAACATTTATTTCATAATTTTTATTTAAGGGTGTGATCTTTTAAATTTTATTTAACATTTATTTCATAATTTTTAGTCACAAGTGTGACTCTATGCTTTTAACCCTGTATTTGGTTACTGTCTCCGTAAATGGGAACAGTAGACAGGACCAATAAATCTTACCCCGGTACTGTTTGGTTGATGTTTCTCCCCTTTGTGTCCCTGTCTCCAGAGGACAAAGACACGATTTTCTATCTCTCCCAAAAAGTGAGAACAGAGACACGTTGTCCCTGCCCCCTGAAACACATTTACGCCTTTTACACAACTAACCCCCTTTCTTCCCCGACACCTTCGATCTCCTCGTTGCCGACTGCTGAGCCTCTGTCCGAAAAACCAGCGCACCACTACTCTTCCTCGACTCCTTCGGTCTCCTTGTTCCTCTGTCCCCGACTGTTGTTCCTCCGGCGTTTGCTCTTCTCGGATCTGTTCGAATCTCTTCTTCTCGAAGACGTTCGCCTCTGCAGGGTGCATTTTGTGGAAGTTGTACCTAATCTTTGAAGAATCCTAGTGTTGATAAGACCTGGGATTCAAGACTTGAGTAATAGTCTATAAAAAGCATATGATTGAGCATATACAATAAATAATCGAGGTACATAAGGACTAAATTATTTTATTTTTCACTCCAAATATTGACCTATTTAATCATAAATAAATTATTTACAAAATATTTCGCAAAACAAAAACGACTTTAGTGATTCCATGTGAACTACCAAACCACAGAGTGGTGTCAAGAATACAAACTGTAAAATGTAACGATAGATTTAAAGAAACACATCCTCTTCAACTTCATAACTTACCTTTTCTGTATCATTAGGTGTTGACATGGGGTCAGGCTTAGGCTTTTTGAGCCTATGGGTAACCTGAAACTTAAATCAAATTTAAGATGAATAATTCGAGTTCGATTAAGTAAAGTTACGTAATTTTATCAACCAATTTGTCAGCATCATATTTTAGTCCAACTAATTCAGTTCAAATCCGAACCCAAATATCAACCCTATACACCACGAACACGTCAGTTTCATAAAAACAAAAGAAAAGAAGAGCTGGTGGCAACATATGGTCGGATGTTATACGCCGTGCCTTCTTTTATCAAGACAAATACAAGATTGCTGTCAACAGAGAGAAAATTTTGTGAAGAAAAAGAAATTATGTGAAGCATCACTCTCACATATTTACAAATACTTCGGCTAGTCCCTATAGATAAAAGTATCACTCTATACAATCTAACAAACCTACACGGAATCATCATTTTCTTGGATTGTATAAGAAAGCCATCTTCTACCACGCCTCAGTATTTTCATGTCTCAAGTAATCATTTAGTGAATCCAATTCTTATTACCTCTGATCCTTTAGACCCCAGGAAAAAAGAAGTTTTCTGTTGACGTTAGCATTAGCGATTTCAATCAATGGGTATCATCAGCTTTACACTTTAGGTACACGATTTAGTTGCAAAATATGTGTTTGCAGGCTGCAATCCTTTACCTGCACAAAATAATGGAATTTTCAGATACGTTCATAAACAGAAAATTGGATTATTTGTTGCCCTATGAATAATACAAGTCCTGAGAACAAAACAGAACTACAAATTGTAACCGCAAGTAAGCGGAACGCAAGGTTACCTGCAAGGCTGCCACTACTGACAGGAGATCTTTGCACTGACCAAGCAAGGCACGCTCCTTTGAAGTAGCATTTGCGAGCTCAGAGACCATGGAATTAACTTCTCCTACCTATCAATGGCAGATGATATTAGCTGTATTAGCTGTAAAGAATAGTAATGAAAATACCCTTGATTATTCGTGGTGGGAATGATAAAGAAGAACCGAACCTAATGTTAAAATGGGTAACTGAAAGAAAAAAACGAGAAACCACCCATTCACCAAAAGTGAAAAGGGAAAATAGCAACAAGAAAGAGGAACCTTCACATAAAGAGAAGCAGCGACTTTAACTAATGCACATTCGTGGAAGAGGAAATTTCTGATCAAATAATGGAGAAGTAACTTATAAACTTGGGAAAAAAAAAAAAGAAAAGAAATGCAAGGTAATAACTTTAAAACGAAATGGTTTGAAGCCTGAATCTAAATGGGATATGTTACGCCTGAAAATATGCAACACCCAAATGACTAGTCTTCCACACCAATTGGAATTCCACACTAATTGGAATAATCTGACTTGGTTAAATAATGGACCTTGTTAAGTCAAGTGATGAGAGTACGAAGAAACTTTTTACACCAAGTTAACAGTATTATAATACGGAAGCTTTTCAGAAATCAGAGCCAAATGTATGCAAAGTGTCACCCCAACTCTACTGGTCCCTTATTACAATCAGTAAACAAACGTTTATTTGCTACACCGCAACTTATATTAACCTATCAGCACAATGGGAAATAATGTATCTTTGAAACTGAAAATTTCCCAACACTATCCCACTACTGTGTTGGACCATTCAGAGAGGGGGAAAGAACAATGA
This sequence comes from Erythroxylum oxycarpum, assembly GCA_025629785.1. Classification (NCBI taxonomy): domain Eukaryota; kingdom Viridiplantae; phylum Streptophyta; class Magnoliopsida; order Malpighiales; family Erythroxylaceae; genus Erythroxylum; species Erythroxylum oxycarpum. The sequence goes on along the minus strand of JAOTAZ010000002.1, from coordinate 3,461,763 downwards.
CCAGTTGAAAACAACTTAAAAGAATAGGGGCAGAGAAAGCACCTTAATTGACAAGAAGTGTATTGAAGAAGCCATTGCTTGCATCACATCAACTGCTGAACAAATAGCATCTTTTATATTGTGAACATCAGCCTGTGGAAGTAGAGAAGTAAAATAAAAATCATCAGGCCCACCCACTTTAAACCATTGAGTTTTCCACGACAAAAAAAAAAAAAGGAAAATTGACACAAACCCTTGCACCACAGACAACAGGTAACCGGAGAGTGCTAGCACGTAAAGCTTCAGTAGCCCCTGATAAGGAACGAGAATAATCCTGGTCCATGAGCTCCAATTCTTCTAAATATGTCATCTTCAATAAGCAAATACAGTAAGTGATATTTAGCAGTCATGGATATAACGGCAAAAAGGTGAGAAAAATCTATTCAGGAATAAGCACACACTCGAGTAAAGTTAAATGCAAGAGTTAAACTCGCTCCTAGAAAAATAGAACAAGAAAGGATGCCTTAAGAAACAAAGGGATAAGTTTAAGAGAATGAAATTTCTCAAACACAATTCAATTCAACACTGAAACATAAACAAAATGCAGCCACATATCTTACTTGTCCCTTAAGGATGGATATTAACTTCAAATTTTGCCTCAACCATTGCAACTCCATTTGCTTTGTTCTAACAGATTCTCGCAATTTGGAGATTGTTACATGTGCACCATACATGCTTTTCTGATACATAACACAAAAATATTAGAACAGAAGTTTCAATCACATATTTGACAGGCTAAATTAACAATAACAAATTAGTAACATATTAACCAAGATGCCAATAACACAAAAATATTAGAACAAAAGTTTCAATCACATATTTAACAGGCTAAATTAACAATAACAAATTAGTAACATATTAACCAAGATGCCAAATAAGTGATTAGTATAAATTGCTTTATAAAGAAGAAAAGTATACTCGGATGTTCCAAGACTAAAATTTTCAAATTCCTATCCAATTCTCCCAAACCCGAACCCTGTTTGTCATAAAACCTAAAACACTGAGCACACCCTGCATTCCACAATAAAAACTGACAGTTCGAAAGTTTCAAACAATTAGATACCACAAGTCCCGACGCGCAGCCTCAATTTCTCCTCTTAGAGCAGCATAGAGGAGTTGAACTGACAGCGTGGAGGCAAAGACACTCAACCTCTTAGTTCTGATCCGATTGGCATCATCCTAGGTCTCATATGAATTGGCAGCATAATCACCATAGCTACTTCTCCAGCATCACTTACTCAAGCATACAACTATCTACTACATAAAAGGTTCATCTGCCTTGCCAAAAACCTGTTTAACGTTGCTGCACTAAATCTCCACTTGAACAAGGCAAATACTGTGGGATGAGAGAATAATGGGCAAATATTTTTAATCAGCAAGGACACACAGTATTACTCCACTTGCCCATTAACTAATTGAGCCAGTACTAGTCAAACAAATGAGTTGATCCTTCAACTCCAGAGCAACATATGTTGTTAGATAGAGAGGAATTTTTTGCTACTAGATGATGAGCTTTCTAACCTATCGATTCTTCTGCATTTCCAACCCGAGTCTTCAATCTTAAGATTTTCCAAGATGTCCAAAATGCACCTCAATTTACGGCACAAATTTCCCTAGGACCACAATGTTCTTGCTTGTCCATAATTCAACTAGGAAATCTATAGTCCAAAATTTTAATTATTTCATTAATAGTCAGAGTGAAAGTGTCATATGAACAACTAACAAACATATACATATGCCAGAGAGAGACAAATAAATCAAAAGGATAATAATATTGATGAAAACAACTCCAATACAGTAGAACCATCACAGTATCAATCTCAGCAGGACAGTGGCCATACCTCTGCAGTCAGTCTTTGAGCATATAGAGAAGCATCAGCTCTAGCATTGATAAACCGCCATTGCAACAACCGATTATACAAGATCCTCAACAAGTGCACCTCAACAATCCGATTCTCCCCAATCTTCCCTCTCCTAATATCCGCAGCAAAACTCAAAATTGATGGTGTACTATTCAAATTACTCAAGTTAGCACCAACCACAGCTCCCACCGCATTCCTCATCCTTGAAGGACTCATGGCCCTCATCACAGACATTGCAGGCGTACCGACCTTACTCGGCGACGCAGTACGCATAGCCCCACCACGAATAGGAGACAACTGCCCCCTGCTATTGACAATTCCCTTCGGCGAAGAAACTGGACTATCAATTCCAGTTCTCTTCGGTGGTATAACTCTAGGTGCAGCAGGTCCTTTCAGTCCAGTATTCTTAACCGGCGATCCAGCTTCAGTCTGCCGCCGGATTTTTTTGCTATTCTGTTGGAAGAACCTCGCCGCAATAATAGTTCCTCGCAATTCACGCTGTGCTTGACCACCAACACCACCACTGCTATTGCTACTCTCTGTAGTACTTCCAGAAGATACGCTCTCTGTATCCGAAGCTGTAGACCCACATTGTACATTGGATCCGTTAACACCAACTGGCTTCTTCGTATTAGAATCAGAGCTCAATCTGCTCTCAATTGAGGACCTATAATCAAGCATAGCGTCCTGCAATGATCTAACAACACTGGTACTCACTTCAGATCCAATTAATCTCTTCTTATCATCAGTAAAATCCACACTCCGACTCATCGAATCCGCCTGCCGCAACCTGCCAGGCCATCGCTGCTGCTCCGCCGGCCTCAAATTCTCCGCCTGATCGGCTCCACCTCCGATCGCCGGCGTCGTCGTTTTTCTCCTCTCCGGCGTAGCCTTTCTCAAACTAACCTGTGACGGAGCTGGCTTCGCTTTACTCACTTGAAGCGAGAAAGACTCTCCTTGAAACGACACCGACAAACTTCTCGTGGAGGTAACCAACAACTTGTTAGCATTCGAAAGCTGGGAACTATTACCATTCACAGTCTTCAAATCGTACGAGTTACAACGCGGCGTCGATGGTCGCCTCCTTTCCACTGATAGAGACCGTTTGACGGTGGAGGGAGTGGCGAGAGACGAATTCGTCGTGGCCGTTGTTCTCGAAATAAACGGCGAGGGGCATCGTTTGGAGGCTGAAGAAGTAGAAGAAGAAGATGATGATGAATAGGACATGTAGCGAGAAGTGACTTCCCGGGATGTTGTCCGGCGAGGAGCATTGTCCTGGTCGGACGGCAACAGAGGCCGTCGCGTAAGGTTTTGATTTGACGTGGTTTTGGTGTTCAACGGAGTGGACACAGCAGCTACCATTATGGAAACAGAAGCTCAGAAATGAAATTCATCGGTCGCTCTGCTAAAACCCTAACTCCACTCCCGCAAGAGCAGCAACAACAACTTTGATTTATATACGAGGAGGAGCAGATATCTGCAACTAGTGAGGGAGAGAGATTGACGGCGAAAAATGACCGTTACCGGCGAGAGGGGGACTTTGACGAGGGGGAGGAAGTTGTTTAAGGCGTAACTTTGGAGCATAACTGTCGTACTAGGGGAGAGCCACATTGTATACGGGCGATGAGTTAATTATTAATTGAATTTCAATATTAATCTAAATTGCAAAAGGTTTGGAGGAGAGGAGGTCACGTGTGAGGGTATGTTGGGGAAATTTTGGACACGTGGAGGGGAATAAGTGGGTTTAAATTCCACGTTATTTAAGAAATAGCATGAAAAGGAGGACCGAGACCGAGTAATGGCAGTCCAATGCTTCGGTTACGTGAATGAATCTTCTACGGAAAGACGTTACGCCAACGGAACTGGAATTTTATTTATTAATAATAAATCTATTTTCTTTGATTTTTCCTGCCAAAAACACAACATAAATACAAAAGGACTGTAAGAAAAGGAACATTTGCTCCTCATTGATTGCCCTTTTCAGCTTTAGTTCTCGCTGAGATGATGATGTTGATGTGATTTACCACTAATCAGTAGTACTAACCCAAAAGCCTAACCTTCAAGCTCTTCTAAATCTTCCTTTGAGTTTTCGTAACTCAACAACTAATCTTTAAGTTAATCCCAAGTCTTCTTTAGGTTATTTTTTAATCTTCTGAGTGTGGTATGAAATTAAACTTGGACCTAATCTTATCCGCCTGTGTTACAATCATCATCGTTGACCAATCAGCTTGATGATAATTAACAATTAATTTAGGCAAACAATATGCAAATTTTGCCTACATTGACATGCCTCATCTTACTCCAACCACCGCATTGAAAAGGGGAAGATAAGTTGGTGGCAAAAAGCTAAGAACTTTGATGGCCCTTGTCGTGTTGTTGCCTCTCTGGATTTGCACAGTACACCCAATTGGGTAAACAACCATCCTCCTCAACTTTCATATCACATTCGAAGCACTTACAGTAGTGCACAATGACCTCTCAAAGCTGACTGTTGAGAATACAGTGTAATAATCTTCCCTGAAACTCCACAAACATTCCTCACGACTGGTCACATAAATATGCGGTGTTTCTCGTTTTAATCACACCATCTTTTTTGTTTGTAAGCTCCCCAGGTTCCTATCTGGTTTCGAGTGTTGTCTGAGATATAATACCATTAACAGAAAGTCTATCTAGTGAATTGGATGCTTATGATCAATGGACAATAACACCAATGCTTGCGTGTGAGACCAATGCTTTACATAGGACCACTTGAGACAAAGCTAGTTCCTTCTTTAGTACTCAGATAGAAAAAGATCAGTGTTCTTTTCTTTCCTGTTACTACCCGCAAGAATGGCTTGTTATCGTTCTTTTGATGGGAAACGAATTACCATCTTACTTAGATGAAGATTAAGGATTAGACAAATAGTAGATATGTGAAGAAGCAGCCTTCGAAACACGATCAATTCAAGTGATCAAATCACTCGGAATAAAATACACTTGAAGGGTATGATTACGTGACCAAATGGGTGAGTGAGACTACAAATAACCTGAATCCATCTCAATAAGTACTGTTTTATTGGGCAGTAATCAACTAATGAAGACCACGTAACCAAAAGACACCTCTTTCTAGGATGCTTCGTCCCATAATGATGCTTTAATTTCTTACACTTACCTTTTGCTTTTACATGGGTTGTCCGTCACTCTCGAGGGTCCCATGCTTACTCCTCCATGTTCTACAGGAAAAGATGCACAAAGTTGAACGATTTTGCTAATGGTTTGGACTTTAAGCTCGATATAGTAATATATGTGTAACAGCTTCCGCAGTTGGTGAATGGCTAGATGCTCTTGGTTGGAAATGCTTGAGGAAGAGATCGAAACAGAGAATCCACAACATATTTTATATATCTAATTTCTTGAATCTTGCTTATTGTGATCTCGAAGTTTTCAATTCACGTCTTGTCGGGGTAATTTCATTGATACTGCAAGCTTTGAAGAATAGACAAAAATGGTGTATTATAATCGGTTAATTTACAAGTTACCGTCTCTCTAGCCAATAGATGTTAATTTTGGTAAAGATTTGACTTTGGATCTATTTTGAAAACACGTAAAGAGAGAACAGTCGGTATATGATTAGGTAGCTTTAGACTAGAGACAAATTAGTGAATGACTTTAACCTCGAATGTTAAACTTTGACATCCCAAATAATCCTATACTTAATAAAGTTTCAAGGAGACTTCAAGTTTATTTATCCAATTCCGGTGCCAATGCTAGTGATGCCAGATGGCCAACATCGAAGCATGTAACTTTCAGATGTCATTATCCCGAGCTCGCTTTCTCCTCTTTTACTCCAAATGCCATGACCAGGTACGCAGTGGAGCATAATCTCTGTGGATGCGATACAGCCTTATAGTTGACTGCAAACTCCATCTGGGTCCAAGCTGACATCTGCTAATGATCATAGAGGCTAATTTGTAAGCAGAGACCGATGACATTAAGTCACATCTTTATCGGGTAATGATCATGATTAGGGAATTGGAAAGTACAATTTGTCTTTTTTAAGTAACTAAAACCTTAATTTAGTAATCTTTTCTATACTTGAGTGCCTGCCATGCATAGCTAGCCAGCCCACGTTAAAAGTTAAGAGCACATGATTTGCTATATCTTTTCCAGCTTGGTCCCATTCCTTTGATCTTACTTTCGACCCAGAAGGAAAAGGAAGGGAGTGACAGTGGGGACTAAAAGATGGTTCAGTTCCCCTTTTCCAATTCTTATATGGCAGAAAAGAGAGAGAACTAGTGATAAAAAGAAGGGAAGAGATAGCGCAAGAAATTGCGTTAATCAATGGGAGACAGTGAAGTGAGCTTCCAGAACAAGGCAGGCAGATGCATGTTTGTAGGTTCTGGTTTGATGAGGTTGGTGAACTTTCCTTTATTGTTTATAATTTGTGCTTTCGGGCTTGGTCCTGTGTTTGGTCATCCGTATTGAACCATAAATACGATGGAAATCTAATAAAATTAAGTTGGAAAACAAATTATACATCCATGATAAAAACAGAGTGTACATCCATGACACGTACTTAGAAAAGATCAGAAATCGAACGAATGGTGTCTCACATTGCAATAAAATTAGACAAGACACGAGAGACAGCCAGAATTTATGCTGAATCTAAATAATGACAAAACGACACCTTTCTATTTCGTCCGATACTAAAAACAAAGTTTTGTGTGGAGTTAGTTACACTAATTTGGTCGGTTATCTAAGCAACTGCCAACTACAACTAGACTTGGGGAAAAGACCATCATCCAATCCAACCTTAAATCAACTAAATTTAACATAATTTCATTTGATAAGATTTGATTTTGTTAAAGGCTGGTTCGGTTTTGCTCATGGATCAGACGGGTCATAGGTTCATAAGAGACCCATAACTCAATACGTTTACAGGTTACAACCCACGCATAGTAACCTATGTCACACACATCAGTAAATACATCACGTGAGTCACAACCCTTTTATTCCTTTGTGTTTTGTACAGATCATCACAGCTGTAAAACGGTTACAAGTACAACATCACAGTAGTCAATAGAATTTTTTTTTCTTTCTAGTATAAAAAGACCACCTCTGTACATATTCAAGGTGTGATAAAATAAAAAGGAGAAAACTTTTTCATCAACATTACACTACCCACCAGAAATGTTGAATATAACTGAAAGTGAATCCAACCATCTCGACCCCACAGACCTAAAGAAGTATTCTATAACTAATACAGAAAATCCTGGAGCAGTCCTCGTTACCACCCCCTTTAATGGCAACAACTACCTAACATGGAGCAAGGCGATGATGGTAGCCCTTTGTGCCAATGACAAACTATCCTTTATCGATGGAACATGCATTCAGCCAACAAAAGACAGAATCTTGCTCACCAGATGGAAGAGGGCATAGTCCTGGATCCTCAACTCGATGAACAAGGAGCTGGGAGACGCTTTCTTGTCACTCCCCACAGCTAAGGAGCACTGAGATGAGCTGAGGGAGAGATTTGGGGAGGCTAATGGACCATTGTTGTACCAGATAGAGAGGGAGATCAGCCAGCTTAAACAAGGTAATCTCACAATTTCAGCATCCTACACAAAGTTAAACAAACTTTGGGATGACTTATCTAGCCCAAGCCCGATACCCACTTACACCTGTGATGCTGCTAAAGCAATCACTACCAAGGAAAACACACACAGACTAGTGCAATTTCTGATGGGCTTAAATGAAGAATATGAACATGTTGTGAACTAAGTCATTGTAACATCCCGTCCCTATATTAAGGATTAAGACCCGAACTTTCAGTAAAGGCGAGCTTAAAGAGAAACTAAGACAATGCATTTTCTTGTTCACGCATCATGTTAGCATATATGCATATAAATATGGAATGTTTTCGTATAAAAAAGTGGTACATGCATTCATTAACAATTACTGGGTATAACTGATATTAAATGTGATTTTTATTGAAAATGAGCAGTAAAAAGAGTTGAAAGAGTGATTTTGGTATGAGTTATGATAAGGAAAGATTTAGAAACAAAAGTGGTAGTGATCTGGAAAATATTGACTGAGTATGCTTTAGTCTTTTAGCCACTACGTTTTCTCTAGTCATCCAAATGAGATGATTCTTGATTTGGATGAAACTAGAGATATATGGCTACAAGTCGTGTGAAGACATCGAATTCCAATTCTGTCTCTAAGAATCTCAAAAGTTGTCACGAAGTTAAGAATGACTACAGTATGTTGGTGTATTAAAGGGAAATTCGTCTTCGGACTTCAGGGACAAATTTGGGATTGATAAAAATAACTTTAGGTAAATATTCCTTCTGTAAAGTTTTAGATCATTCTTTTCTCTTGTCCAATGGTATATTATATGTAAAATTTGGATTTCGGAATCAAAAGTTATGACCCTTATAAGTAGAGATGTTCTAGGAAAAAAATCAGACATAAAAAACAGACGATAGAAAAGCAAATGATAGAAAAGCAGAAAATAGAAAGTAGATGGAAGAAAAGCAAACGATAAAAAGTAGACGATAGAAAGCAGACGATAGAAAGTAGACGATAGAAAAGTAGACGATAAAAAGCAGACGATAGAAAGTAGACGGAAGAAAAGTAAACGATAAAAAAAGCAGATGGAAGCAAAAGTGTGACGATACATAAGAAAGACGATAGAATTAGCTTTTGAGGTCTTTCTGTAGCAGAAGTTATGGCATTCGCACTGAGCCATGTACATTACAAGTAAGGGCAGAAACCTATTTGAGTATTTTTGCCATAACTTCTTCTCTAGACCTCCAAATGACCCGATTATTGAACCATTGGATTTGTAAGGTCTTTCTCTACATCTCCACCAAAAATTGAAGCTATCTGAAATGTGTGGAGAGAGATTAAGTTAAAAGAGTGATACGGGTATAGTGAGTGTGTTCTTAAAGGATATGAACTGGTGTTATTCCTCTTACCACACTTCGGTATTTTGATGATTTCTGGAATTTTACTAACCCAAATGAGATGATTGTTGATTTGTGGTAAAATAGAGACATGGAGTTACAAATGGTATGAAGAACTCGAAATCTGATTCAGTCTCTAGGATGTTTAAGATTCGTATGGAAGTTATGCATAGTATACTGTTATGGACAAGAACAGTCCAAAATATTTGAGGTGTATCTTTTGAATCACTGAACCAAATGGAATATTTTCGGTGGCATTAGAAACTTAAGACAACGGGAAATACTTTCTGGAAGGAAG
>JAOTAZ010000002.1:3351167-3367508 GCA_025629785.1 Erythroxylum oxycarpum | reverse complement strand
AATTTAGAATCCTGATGCTGAGCAGAGTTAGTGATCACTCAGCAACTGACTAATTAGTATGTAACGATATTTTGTGTGTAGAAGTATACAAGCTACGTAAGAATTTAAGGAATTTTAGAATTTCAGATTTACCTTCTCTAAAACTTTTGAGGTGAGATTGTAGGAGTTTAGGATTAGTCCAGCAAAAATTGAAATACTTAATGAATATTTAAAAAAGGGACAAATACACCTGTTATTGTGGCACATAATGAAAGTGCTATTAAGATCAATGAAAGGTCTCTTTTAAATGGAAATGTTAGGTTGAAAAAGGAAATGTATTTTTGTCCCTATTAGCAAATGCATGTTGCGTTCTTACTAGATTCTAACTTGAAAGCACTTCAGGAATAAATTATGGGCAGATGTATTTAACACATCCTGTAGGCGTTCATGCAGAATCCATAAACGCCCAGGAGTGGCTTCCTGTTTATAATAACCAATCGAAACGGTCATTCTTAAGAGATAAGACGCAGCTAACTCTATTTTAATTACATGTAAATCTTAGTTTAATCATACACTACACACACGTAAACTACTACTTTCAGAATCAGGACAGCAATTATTTGCTGCAGAGGGGTCCAGTCCAGCTAGTTGCCAAGAAAAGTAAGGAACACCCCATCTTGGTGTCTGTTATGATTGATCGATACAATTATTTGACGTATACTTCTAACATAAACAAGCTTCTCCGCAAAAATTAAAATTCTTACGAATCAAAATAAAATAGTTGTCTTTTACCCTAAGACTCTTTTTTCTTGCAAACCCTTGATTCCTTGGTTATAATGAGACAAAATTTTATGTCCAGTTTTATAGTGTCTTATTTTGTCCCATGAATCTTAACCATTAATTTATACGAGTTTTGCATAAATAAACGTGAGATCTACACAAATAAATGACTGAGATTCATGAAACAGAATAAGATATTATAAAACTAAACAGAAGATCTGGACTAAGCTATAATAAGCCAAACATGATCTATTAGCTTTAGAATTTTGCAACAACTTAATTAGTACTTAGTTGCTTTTCATTGCCCAAAATCTCCACTATCGCGCCTAGTCATCCGCCACCACCACCCACCCACCACCACCTGGTAAAGATAAATACTTTAATATGTTAAAGGAAAGGGGACAGGTTTTAGTCCATCTCTCATGCTTGTAAAACTATGATTGGCGTTCTTTTACATTAGGCTTTGGAGGATATAATTATTGGTTACATGATGGGAGGTTGGTATACACTGTAAGAGATAAAGTTTTAAGAAACCTTAATCCGAAGAAAGCTCACTAACAGAAAAACGAATAAATTAGTTATTTTTAGGAAGCTGAGCCCAGAATAAAGGATCAGCCACAAGCTAAGAGTGTAATGATGCGTGCAAGACTCTGTAGCTTTGTCTACACATTTTCGTTCTAAATATTCCTCGTGTTTCGTGATAGAAACAAAGGGGAATAGATAAAAAACAGACACAACAGATACGATCTTGTCTTGTTGGAAACTTTTTTCAATGAAGTTGGTGAAGTGTGAATAGGAAATCTAGTAAGGAGCCCTTCGTCGTAGGGGCATTCTGATACACGTAATTCACGCAAAAACCTGAAAAAGCAACATGTAATGCAGAGGGCATCTTCCTATATTAGAGTGGATGATGACATGTAAATCAATCAAAGTTGTACACGCGTTAAGGTCCACACTCCACAGAGTACGAGTTAGGAGATCGGTTGAATCTGATCCGAAAATAGCAGAATAATAATAAAATTTTTATTTTAATTTTGCAAAAATTAAGGTCGTTTTAATTCTAAAACATAATTTTACGACTTGAAAGAGAAGAAAGAAAATACTTCTATTCATAATTCTTTCTATGAAACACATTAGTTATAAATTATAATATATAATAAAGAAAGAAATCCCAACAATTAATTTTACGACTAGAAATTAAGATTCTAAAAATATATTTACAGTTGTACAATGTCAACAATTATAGAAAAAAAATCTCAACAATCTCTTTAAATCAAAATTATATTTAGATGAAAGGTTACCGGACCCTCTTAAGAGAGGTAATTTCATTAGTTAATCTTCAGTTTTATGTTAATTATTATTTAGAATTGTCAAAGAGCAGGGGGAACCAGATTCCTCATGATCTTGCGTAATTACCTGTGTAGCTATAAATTGGGTATCCTCGTTTTGATGGAAACTTGCATTAGTGGAACTCGGGCCCAGGGCATAATCCTAACTTTGGGGTATGACTACTTGTTCAGAGTAGAAGCCACATGTTTCTCTTGGGGGATATAGATATTATGGAAGGCTGAGTATCATATTTCTATAGAGTTAGCTTATTGCCAATTTATTCATACCACAATTGAAACTGAGCAAACCTCTTTCGCTTTTATAGCTGTCTATGCTAGTCCTCAAGTTACTTCTTAAAAGCACCTCTGGCCAGCATTAGAGTGGATCGGGAGATCCGTACATGAACCTTGGCTTATAGGAGGGGACTTCAATGCCAAACTGGAGCTCAGTGATAAAAGGGGAGGAGCTAGGTCAACGAGGATCGTTAATAAACACCTTCAAAACTGGGTTCACGCTAGGAGTCTGCATGACCTGGGGTACATTGGATCCAAATTTATGTGGAAAAGGGGATCGGTCCAAGCACGGTTAGACCGAGTTTTTAGGTTGACAGAGTGGATTCACACCTTCCCGCACACACGATAAATTATCATTTACCTTTCCTAGGATCGGACCATCGTCCTATGTGCATTCAAATTACAAAGAGCAACCCAGCCTTATAAGCTACCCTAATTTTCGATTTCAAAATGCTTGGCTTACTCATCTCGAGTTTGACGAAGTCATAGCTGAGCATTGGAATTCAGATGAGGAGTCAATCAATCAGAATCTTATAAATCTGGCCCTTCACCTCCAAAGATAAAATTATTCGGACTTTGGGAATATATTATATCGGAAGAAACACTTGTCAACTCAATTATAGGGCATCCAACAAACTATGACTAACGATAATAGGGAGTCCTTGTTAGTTTTGGAGGATAAGTTTAGTGGGGAGTTAATGCAGGTGTTAAGTGAACAGGAAATTTATTGGCACCAGAAGGCATGATGTGATTGGATATCGAAGGATGACCAGAATACCAAATATTGTCACACTCTGACCCAATCCAAACTCAAGAAACTGAGGATCGTGTGTCTCAAGGACACTCAAGGGACTGTGGTTACAGATCAAGGGCAATTATGCTAGTTAGCCAGAGAATATTTTGGTCAACTCTACACTCAAGCACCGGACTCTAGGGACAACTTCCCATTTTCTAGTACCTTCCCCTCTCTGTCTCCGGATAGTATTCGAGATTTAGCCCATCCGATCCACCCCACTGAAATAAAAAATGCCTTTTATGGTATGTACCCAAATAAAGCCCTGGGATTGATGGGTACAATGTTCTTTTCTTTCAAAAGCAATGGGGACGGGTAGGATCCCGAGTAACAGATTTTATCTAGGCTGTTTTCAGACAGGAAAAGTGGGAACAGGAGCTTAATCAGGCCATTCCGGTCCTGATCCTTAAAAACCCATCTCTGTCTAATATCACCCAGTTCTGACCGATTAACCTTTGTAACATGACCTACAAAAGTCTCTCCAAAGTCATAGTGAATTGCTTAAAGCACCAACTGGAGTTTTTAGTCAAGAAAAATCAGTGCAGTTTTATCCCGGGTCGTCACATCACTGATAATTTATCATCGCCTAGGAAGCCATCCATTCGATGAGAAAGAAGACTGGAAGGAAGGGGTATTTTGCGATCAAAGTGGACCTGGAGAAAGCTTATGACCGGGTCCGATGAGAATTTATTCAGGGTACTTTAGAAGATATCGAAATTTCGGAACAATTGATCGGGGTCATTATGAAATGTGTTACGACCGTGTCCATGCAGGTGGCTTGGCAGGGCACTTTATTGGAACCATTCACCCCTACTAGAGGGATAAGACAATACGATCCTCTCTTGCCTAATCTGTTTGTTCTATGAATGGAAAGGCTCGATCATCTTATTTCAAGAGAAGTGGAACAGGGTCATTGGCATTCGCTTAAATTTAGCACTACAGGTCCACCCCTATTCTACCTGTTCTTTGCCAATGACCTGGTTCTATTCGCGGAAGCTACTGACACACTGATGTGAGTTGTTGCTCAAACTCTTGAAGTGTTCTGTCAAGCATCGGGGTAAACGATTAACAAGGCCAAAACGAAAAAATTTTTCTCTAGAAATGTTCCCCCGAAAACAACTAGTTGCCTTAGTAAAAACTTGTCCATTTCGAGCACGAACAATCTGGGCAAATACTTAGGAGTGTCGTTAATACACAAGCGATCCACGTGTCACACGTATCAGCACATTCTGGATACTACTCAATAGAAACTCACAGGCTGGTGGGTCAAAAATTTATCGTTAGTGGGACTAGTCACTTTAACTCAGTTAGTGATCTCAACCCTCCCTATTTTTACGATGCAAACAGTTAGGCTACCGCAGGGACTATGTGTTGATTTGGAACGCATCATGCGTAACTTTATATGGGGTTCCACAGATGAGCAAAGGAAAATGTCCTTAGTTAACTGTGTGTAAGCTTAAAAAAGCAGGGGGTCTAGGCATCACAAGGATTAGATATACCAACGATGCCTTGCTTACTAAGATGAGTTGGGCATTGATTACAAAACCGAATGCATTATGGGTTCGTATTTTACGGGCTAAGTATTGCCTAGCTCTGTACCACATTCCCCAGACGATAACGCGCCAAGGGGCCTCGAATTTTTGGAAGGATATTGCAACAAATTGGCAATTCGTTCGCCAAGGTATCCACTGGCAACTGGGCAATGCTAGACACATATCCTTTTGGCTTGATAATTGGGTGAACGAGTGGGGCCCTCTCTTAGTGGTGGCCACCTCTCCAATCCCGAAAGACGTCCTCTACGCCAAAGTGGCAGACTACTAGTCCAAGGACGGAAACTGGAAATGGAATTCTTTCCTGCAATACCTCCCTGATACGGTTTACATGAATATTGCAGCGAAAACCATAGATATCGAGGAACCAACAGCTGACACTATTCAATGGGCACCTATAGACCATGGGAGATTTACAGTAGCTTCTGCCTATGAGATCATAGAAGGATAGTTCATGGATATACAGGCGACCCTCTAGGATTTAGTTTAGAAATGGGCAAGGCCTCAACGAATCTAATCTTTCCTTACAAGCTCGTGACTAACCAACAGAGAGTAGCGCAACATATCGCTACGGATAACAGTTGCCACATCTGTGGCCAGGAAGAGTCCACTCTTCACGTCATTCGGGACTGTCCGAGAGTGATCGCATTCTGGCGCCACTTTCCCCTGGAGGTGATCAATACGAACTTTTTTCAACAGGACATAGAGAGGTAGGTTCACTCCAACATCATGACCCACCCTCCGGCGCTACACAAGAATTGGGCTACTACTTTTGGCGTCACTTGTTGGATGCTTTGGCTATGGAACAATGTAAGTATTTTTTAAGCTGATTTTGTGTGGCCTGAAGATAGACAGAGAGTCATGAGCGAGTTTGTGGACTGGATAGTAATGGTGGGGGTAGTGAAAAATTATGTATTCTCCACCCAAGGATTACTGGCTGGCAGTCCGATGGGGTGGTCAAAACCACTAGAGGACTGGCTAAAACTTAACACCAACAGAGCAGTTAAGCCAGTTTCATCAGAAGCTTCCACTAGCGGCTTAATTTGTGATTGGAATGGACAGTGGTGTGGAGGATTTTTGCACCACATTAGAAGAGACTTGCCCCTTACAGCAGAACTCTGGGAAGTCCACTTGGGCCTCACATTGGCGTGGTCGCTGGGGTACTGTCGTATCATACTCGAAGTGGACTCCTTAGAAGTCGTTAATCTCCTTTCCTCTTCTTATACAGTGGCTGACCTAAATAATTTTTTATTAACGGGTACCTGCGGATTACTTCAAAGAGTTTGGGAGGTGCAAATTCAGCATGTACATCGTGAAGGGAACCAGTGCGCGGATACCCTGGCTACCCTCGTAGGCTTGGCCAATCCAGGTGTCCATATACTGCAAGAACCTCCCTTAGTAGTTCTTTATAGTCTTCACCATGACAAGCAAGGAGTTGTGTTCCGACAGGTCAGGCAATAGTTGCGTGTTTGTTTTATTTTGATTGTTTTCCTTTATATTAAAAAAAAGAAACCAAGAGGCTTGTTGGCCGATGGATACTTAAATAAGATGTTTTTGACATGTAATTAATGATTTATATGAATCCCGACAAAATGAGGGATGATAATAGGTTAGGTCGAGCTAGCACCCACCTTGGCCCGACTTGAGTTAGACCTGGGGCCTGAGGCCCAACCCAATATGTAATTTTTTAAAAGCAAAACTTTGTTGCTTTACAACAAAATGACATCATTTTAGGTATTCGGGCCTAAACAGTCTGATCCCGAGTCCCGATCAACCTGGGCTTGGTCTGTAGACTTGGACCAGAGTCGAGCCGGGCCTGAGTCCTTTTGCCATCCCTATATGTGATATTTAACTATACTTGAAATTTCAGGCTCATATGTAGGCTTAGGAATACCTTTATTAAGAAGCTCTAGTAGTTGTTTTCTAAGTGGCTCGGGCTTGAGAATAGGAACATCCTTAATAAACGATTGGTGTGGTATATAATGAGGGTCTCAACTTCTACACTTAATGGACCAACATCCTCCTCTTTAATAGTCCCCTTTTTCTCAATATCCTTTAGTTTAATAGCTGCTTCTTGCTCCTCTTCATATTCCAACTGATTATTAGCACTATCTAACATCATTACCATCTAAAAAATGCAGGGACCTTTGCAATCCCCCAGAAGTTCATAATCAAGGGTTTGAATTTCCTTCTGGTACTCCCATAAAGTTTAGAGAAATACATGTTTCCTTATGAAAGACTACATCCATTGTGATGAACATAAGTTTAGTTGGAGGATGATAATGTTGGTATCCCTTTTAGTTTGTTGCATACCCAAGATAAACACACTACAGGGCTCGTGGAGCTAGCGTTTTACGTTGATGTTGGAAATTTTGATATTGGCGGAGCAACCACAACATTAATGAGGACTTAAAATTATGTTTGAAATTTAATAGACCGGAAGGGAGTTCGATCAATTAAATAAACAACGGAAGAAAGAGCTTCTCCCCAATAGGTCAATGGCATATAAGCTTAAATTAATGAGGCAGGAACAACTTCTAGCGAATGTCAATTTTTCCTCTCGCCCACCCCATTTTATTAGGGTGTATTCAGACAAGTAGTTTGATTAATAATATCTTGTGCATCCAAATAATGTTTCAATTTAAAGCTTTGATATTCTCCACCATCATCACCGTGAAGAACTTGAACATATGTATTGTACTAGGTTGAATGATTATATGGAATTTCTAAAACAATAAGTTCACTTTACTTTTGGATTTTATTAACCACAACCAAGTCATCCTCGTACAATCATCCATAAAAGTAATTAATCAATGAGACCCACCCAGTGTTGAAATTTCGGATGGACCCCGTACATGAGGGTGAACAATCATAAAAGGCAAGAGATTTTTATTTAATACTGATGGAAATAAATTTTGATGACATTTTGTAAGTTCACAAACATCATAGCGAAAATTAGAGACATCAATTTTTTCAAACAAACTAGGAAATAATTTTTTGAGATACTCAAAGGATGCATGCCCCAAACTCGTTGCCACAATCATAGTTTAGCTTTAGTTTTCTCCACCTTTTAGTCATCCAAGAAAAAAACTTAATGCAACTTGTCTAAACTCCTTGATGACAAGTTCAAATAATACAACTTCCCTCTCCTAACACCACAACCAATCATCTGCATTGTTTGGATGTCCTTAATCATACAAAAGTTAGGCCAAAAAGTTAAAATGCAAGATAAGACTATTATTATTTGAGAAATAGACAAGTGGTTATAATCTAAGGATGGAACAATCAAACCATAATCCAAATTAGAGTATTAGTGAGAGTTAAAGACCCTTCCTTAACTCATGGGCTTCATCACCATTGGCAGTAGAAATAAATTTTTGTAAGGATTCTTTGAGTTCAATAACCTATTTAGAATCAAAGGTCATATTATTTGTATCATCATAATCAATGATCAATGTACTATTAGAAATAGGTGTAAAGACATTAGAAGTCTTACCATCATTATCTGTAACTGCTACTAATGCTGAATTCTTCTCAATAGCATCATCATTGGTTTTGGTTTAGCAACAAAAGTAGTTATAGTCTTTTTGGAAGTCTTCTTTTCGGGTGCTCGATTATGGTCCTTCTAATCTGGACATCCTGTAAGTTCATAGCAGTGATCTTTAATATGTCCAGTTTGGTTGCAACGAGTACATTTGTATGTAGGCTTTTCACGATCAGCGATTGTCGTTGATTTATTCCTAACCATCATAATAATAGCTTTAAGGTTTCTAGATTTACCGTTCAAAGTTTCACGATGTACTACCTCTCACTGAATCAATGCATAGCATTCTTCTAGAGTCAGAATTGATTCCTTTCTTAGGATCTCTCCATGAACCTGTTCAAAAACGTCATCTAAACTTGTTAGGAATATATGCACCCTTAGTTATTTAATCGACTTTCGGTATGCTTCAACATCTTCATAATCCTTTATGAAAATTTTGTCCTGGTGATCCTATTATTGAAAGACTTCAATTAACTCTCTATAGTATTCAGAGAGAGGTCTTCCACTTTGTTTTATAGTGAATGCCTTTTACTTTAGGGGAAAAATTGCAATTCATCACTTCCATCATGGAGGGCTTGTGCTAATGCGCTCCTGATTTCACGGGCTATAGGTAATCGTAAATATCGCTTCATAATCTCTGGAACAAAAACTAGCAAACGTCTTTTAACATTTTGATTTTCAACATACCACTTCTCATACACATCTTTAGGTTCTATAGGTGACTATTTTGCGATGGATATAGGAGAGTTTTCTCCTTTCAACAATATGTACATCCATCTATTATGACCTAACACCATAATTTGATTCATAAAGAATGATGCATGTGTTAAAACTCCTTCGAATTGAACAACAATAGGAACATATGTTGATCCAAATGATTCACTTTGTTTTTCACTCATTTTCAAAGGTTTTCTAAGCTTTGATACCAACTTGGAAGATGAGAAGAAGAAGAAAGAAAGAAAATACTTATGTTCATAATCCTTTCTCTGAAATGCACTAGTTATAAGGTAAAACAAGGAAATAAATCCCAACAATTAATGTTACAACTAGAAATTAGGATTTTAAAAATATATTTACAGTTGTAAAATCTTAACAATTATGGAGAAAAATACCAACAATAACTTATTTTGAAGCTTGATCATATTGTTGTCGTACCCCTTGAACCGTTTATGAAATAAACACATCCCACCCACCCTAGTTGCACAAATGTCCCACTTCTAATGGTATCAACAGAATAAATTGAGAGAACTTTGTAACTATTGTAGAGAGGATTAATCAAGGAGTGCTAGCTTCATTAGAGCTTAATTATATTTATAATAGGTTTTTGTCATTTTAGCAATTTAATTGAAATTAAATTCTAATTTATTCAAAATTTAATTAGAATTACAAATAATTATAATTAAATACCAATTAGACTCAAATAAGATCCAATATCTCATGTTAATCCTTATTTATTAAATATCTCATATTTAATCATAAAGTTTCTCAAACTTTATAGTAAAGTCTAACTTGATTAAACTATCTTTGTTTTCTTCATTCTGTTATTTATGTGTGGCTCATTAAATTCTCAAATATATTAGCAATGGATGCAAATTATAAACCTAAATCATATTTAGTATTGGATAAATTAAACTCATTCAATTTATCTTTAATTAAACTCCTTTTAATTTATCTTTAAATCTTTAATCAAACAATTTATATCCATAGATCAAGATTGACGTCTATCAATATATCATAATCACCTAAATATTTAAGAATGTCAAGGTAGTTTTGACTATCATTTTCGTGCATGTTTTTTTTGTTGCGTTATTCAATCTATTCATCATACATTGTTCTGATTAGACATAGAGAATGAAATTAATGCTTACTTTATTTTGAGTCTAATCATGTACTATTGATTCAGTTAATGAAATTTGTAAGTTATTTTACCAAGCGTCATTTCATCTTGGACAAAGTTTTCTAAATCAATACTAATCAGGAACGATGAAACATTCTCTTTAATTACTTTAGGATGATGAATCCTATCTTGATCATTTAACTATCTCTATATAGTTCACGCTACATCTAATGACTACTGACTGAATTAGCAATGATTATAATAGGTCATAAATAGTATTAAAATATAGCAATCCTTATACAAGATAACTTTAGAGACCTCAAATCAAATGATCACTTATACAATCATCACAATGAGTATTTTAAAAGACATAAAAGTAATGTTCTAAATGAATTTTTCATATAAGATCAATTCAGTAAACTTGTTTTTTAACAAACACCCACACTTTTATTTAACTATTTTCATACTTTAGTCCATGAGATCGATTACTTCCTTTATATGGGAAAACATAATGTGTGCTAATTTTTTAACGTTCTATTAATGTCCAGTTAAAAAAAAACAATGACTAATAACAATTTATAAATGTAAATGTAATATGAATCTTATAATTAATTAATTATGTTATAATTTCATTTGCAATTTATAATTATTCCATGGACTTTATCATATACATCTAAATATGTACAATATAAAAAATCCTTTAAATAATGTTATTACTAAACTACAATTAATTGATCGGCTCTAGAGCATAAACCATGATAATGTCTACCAAGTTAGGTTTTCTCTAGATGATCAGCATTCAAATTCACGTGGCTATGAAACTTAAAACAAGGACATAAATTACGGATATGGATTTGTACACGTAAACCTATTTCCAGAACCTGTGGTTGCCAGAGAATGTGCTTTAATTGACAAGGAATAACCATTATAACCATAAAACTGAACATAAACGTATTTCCAGAACCTGTGGTTGCCAGAGAATGTGCTTTAATTGACAAGGAATTACGATTATAACCATAAAACTGAATCTAAGTTTAGATACTAGACAGGGTCAATCGAGTTAGATAAGGCATATTTGCGATTCGGTGGGAGCAGGAAATTTGAAACTGGCAGATTGGGCTGATTCCGGATATCAACAGAAGAGCATAGTAGATGAAATTAGCGAGAGCGAATATTTTCAGAACACAGTGTTACAGTAAGAGTTAACTGAAGCTTGTGATGATCTTTCTTTGTTTATACTCCTGTTGATCTTTAAGTATCTTCAATTACTGTGCTTCAGGTCGCTTTCGCACTTCATTAGACCCCATTAAGTCAAAAAGTGGTCTCATCTTGTCTACTGCATATTCTATTTAACACTATTGTGGCCTACCCCAGTTAATTATATTGGAAACATATAAGCTAGCTATACGACAAAGAATCTGCTTTCTTGCAAATATGTAATTTGTAAATCTTGCAGTACCACTCCACTCAAGGAAAAAAATTGTTCTAAGGAGTCCAGTTTTCCTTTAAATTCTCCATCGCAGAATTGGAAAGCAAGGTATGGGGATGAAGATAAAAAAGTTCAGGCTTCAATTGATAGCTACACTTCTTTGCTTCTGCTGCATCAATGTTGCAGCAGAAGTGAAGAACCAGCAATCCAAAAAGACATACATAATTCACATGGACAAGTTCAATATGCCTGCAAGCTTCAGTGATCACCTCCAGTGGTATGATTCATCTTTGAAGTCAGTATCAGAATCTGCTGACATGCTTTATGCTTACACCCATGTCATCCATGGCTTCTCCACAAGATTGACACCCCAAGAAGCTGAATCCCTGGAAAAGCAGCAAGGAGTTGTGTCTGTTATTCCAGAAAGAAAATATGAACTGCATACAACAAGAACACCAGAGTTCCTTGGACTAGGGGAAAGTGCGTCTATGCTTCCTGCATCTTTATCTGTGAGCGACGTGATCATTGGAGTACTAGACACCGGTATCTGGCCGGAGGTAAAAAGCCTCGACGATGCAGGGCTTGGCCCGGTACCAAGTAGCTGGAAAGGGGTGTGTGAGGTGGGAAAGAATTTCAATTCATCAAGCTGCAACCGGAAACTAATCGGGGCAAGATTCTTCTCCGCAGGTTATGAAGCTGCTTTTGGACCAGTAGATGAAACATTGGAATCAAAATCACCAAGAGATGATGATGGTCATGGAACTCACACAGCAACAACAGCAGCTGGTTCTGCAGTTCCAGATGCTAGCCTATTTGGCTATGCAAAAGGGGTGGCACGCGGAATGGCAACTCATGCTCGAATAGCAGCATACAAGGTGTGCTGGCTTGGTGGATGCTTTGGCTCTGATATATTAGCCGCAATGGATAAAGCTGTTGCAGATGGTGTGAATGTTTTATCCATGTCTATTGGAGGAGGACTCTCGGACTACTTTAGAGACACTGTAGCTATTGGAGCTTTCACAGCAACGTCATATGGAGTCCTTGTATCTTGCTCAGCTGGAAATGGAGGTCCAACTTCAGGCAGCTTGTCCAATCTGGCGCCTTGGATAACCACAGTTGGTGCTGGTACTTTGGACCGGGATTTTCCAGCCTATGTGACCCTTGGTAATGGGAGGAATTACTCTGGCACATCACTTTACAACGGAGAGGCATTATCAGATTCACTACCATTGGTGTATGCTGGCAATGTGAGCAATTCAACAAGCGGTTACCTTTGTATGACAGGCAGTTTGATTCCTGCAAAAGTTGCAGGAAAAATTGTCATATGTGAGAGAGGTGGGAACAGTAGAGTACAAAAGGGTTTAGTGGTTAAGGATTCTGGTGGTCTAGGAATGATTTTGGCCAACACAGAAGTGTATGGCAACGAGCTTGTTGCTGATGCACATCTTCTGCCTTCAGCTGCTGTGAGCCAAAAAGTAGGGGCTGCCCTTAAAAGCTATGCCTCTAATGATCCCAAGCCAATGGCCACAATCAGTCGTGGAGTCACAAAGCTAGAAGTTGAACCATCTCCTATAGTGGCAGCATTCAGTGCCAGAGGTCCAAATATGATCACACCCGAAGTACTCAAACCAGACCTCATAGCGCCAGGGGTCAATATCCTGGCAGCTTGGACCGGTGCAGTTGGTCCTTCTGGTCTACCCAGAGACAACAGGCGTGTGAATTTTAACATCATTTCTGGCACATCAATGTCCTGTCCTCACGTAAGCGGATTGGCCGCACTTGTGAAAGCTTCGCACCCTGACTGGAGCCCAGCAGCCATTAGGTCTGCCCTGATGACCACAGCCTATGCAACATACAAAAATGGTGGAACTATACTTGATGCTGCTACTGGAAAGCCATCAACACCATTTGATTATGGTGCTGGACATGTGAACCCAGTAGCGGCTCTCGATCCTGGCCTTGTCTATGATGCGTCTGTTAATGACTACTTGGGCTTTCTCTGTGCTCTAAACTACAGCTCAAATCAAATTAAGCAAGTCACGAACAAAGACTTCACTTGTGACGCAACTAAGCAATACAGTCTTGGTGATCTTAATTACCCTTCTTTTGCTGTTCCTCTAGAAACTGCTTCAGGCATCGGAGGAGGTTCTGGTGCGACAACAACCATGAAGTATACCAGGACCTTGACAAATGTGGGCACGCCAGGGACATATAAAGTTTCCTTGTCCTCACAGACATCGTCGGTGAAGATCTCAGTTGTCCCAGGATCACTCACTTTCAGTCAAGAAAATGAGAAAAGGAGTTATACGGTTACCTTCGTTGCGAATTCTATGCCATCTGGTACAAATAGCTTTGCACAACTCGAATGGTCAGATGGGAAACACGTCGTTCGTAGTCCAATAGCTTTCAGCTGGACATAAGGATCCTGAAGGACTGCTGGAATTTCTGTTATTCACCGAACATGTTTTATCTGAGTTTGTGTAATTGATGTATTTTACTTCATGTTTGATGTTTAATAGCTTGGGAGATCAGCAACTTCTGTTAGATAATGCAGTGCGAAGGAAAATAGGTTCAATAATTGTACAAAAGACGTTTGCAAAAACAGCAAAATCTTTATACATGAACCGGTTTTCTGGTTGCTCGCTTGCTTCAATTTGTAATCTTCCACCTTTTCTTAGTCCTGCATGTCAGAAACTTAATTAAAGTAGCTGCCTAGAAAGTCCTAGCATGGCTGCCCATCCATTGACAATTCATGCATTAGGTATGTACATGTATAAATTTTTCACCAAAAAGGTTTTCATGTCAGTGATCGATTAGTAGCACTTGTCGACGCAAGCCACGGCTTTGATCTTAAGATCATTACGAGACCACATTGCGGACCAAAGATGAGACTAAACAACATGGAAGAATGAATTACCTCCACCAAGTCCATTGACGAATGAATAGGTTTCTCCGGGCTTAAGGGTCAAAGAAAACACCTAAAACAATGATGCAGACTTTAATAGTTTACTGTATATACAAATTGCTTTTTTTTTTTTTTTGAGGATTAATACTCAAAACTATTTGTAGTTAAACGCTGACCCTCCTCCAGAGCAAACAGCCTTCGCGTGAGCCTCCATTAATGGCCTCTCCTAAGCCATATGGCTTTGCTATCTGAATTTATTAGATTATCTTCACTAGAATGTCTTCTCCGGAATCAACATTACGGTGGTCGTTCGCATTTGCCTTCCTCCCAATGGTTCAACATGTCCTTGTTTTGGCTTTAGCATTTTTAACTAGTTTAGCTATTTTGGCTTTAGCATTTGTTAACTAGTTTAGCTATCTTATATCCGACTCTTTGTCCAACATCGTGAAGGACAAAGGTCAACAAATGGTTTTGTTATTGTTTTTGATTGGAGTTTAACACCAGCTTGTTAAAGAAATTTGAAGTGTTAATGGCACTAAGCTCCTCTCCTCGGAGACGGTGAAGGTGGGCAAAGAGACGGAGTTAGAGGATGAGTGGAGAAGGTAAAATGGTGCGTATAACTGGATGTTCAGGTTACATTGCTTAATGGCTGTTTAAGCTCTTGCTTGGACGCGGTTTGTATCACTCACTCCATATGGTGTCTCTGTTTCTTCTCTGCTACTTAACTAGCAAGGTTGGATAGATTCTGCTCAATTATAATTTAGTTATATACATCAGATGATCCAAAGAAAACAGAACACTTGCGTGCACTCGACGGAGTCAAAGAGAGACTTTGTTCAAAGTAAATTTATGGGACGAAGGAGGTATGCCGAGTTTGAACCTGCCTGTTTGCATTTCAATCCTTATTCATACCCCTTTTGCAGAAAACGTTCGTCGCCTGGTTTTGTTTATGCTGTCTGCCATAGGTAGATCTAATCGTATCCCGCTGTGAAGGGAACGTTAAATGTTCTCCAGTCCTGTTCAAAAGCTGCAGCCATCAAGAAAGTTATTATAACATGCTCCATGGCAGCAGTTTTCTTCAATGGGAAAGCTCTTACATACTGACGTGGTAGCTGATGAGACCTGGTTTTCAAATCCATCCTTTTGTGAATGACAGAAGGTATACAGGCTAATCACTAAGATTTGACCATTCCATTTTTGTTTTAATTTTTCTGTTCTGTCATCATTTGTCAACAATATGCATCAGAACTTTTATCTATAGAACCCTGTTGATCCTTCAACAGCGGCTACTTGTTTGCTCTCTCAGGAATATTGTTTTCCAACTTATTCCTGTTTCTTGTTTAGCTTTCTACGTGAAGAAAATGGAATTGACATGGTTATAATCAATCCAGGCTGGGTGACTGGTCCTATCTTACAACCAACGACTAAAATCTCACAGTGGAGATGATTTCCGATGGCTTAAATGGTATTCATTTCACATATTTGACTTCACTGCCCAGACAAGACTATTACTGACATGGTTACTATGTAAACGGCTTGAACATTTCCAGATCAGATTTTGACATTTTTTGATGTTAGGTATATTGGCATATTGCCAAAGCTCATATTCAAGCTTTCAAATTACCTTCAGCTTGTGGAAGATACTGTGTAGTTGGAAGAGTAGGACACATTGTGAGGTTTTCAAGATTGCGAGAGAACGTTACCCTATTCAGCGACCTTGCTGAATAGTAAGCTTTTTTTTTCCCCTTCAAAATACATAATTAACCAATCAGTTCAATTATAAAATTATAAAATCTTTTGATTTGATTTATTTTTATAAATTTTATTATTAAAAACTAACTAATTTATTAATTAATTAGTGGGTTTTATTAATTAATTAAAATTTATAATTCAAAATAAATA
>JAOTAZ010000002.1:3338646-3351067 GCA_025629785.1 Erythroxylum oxycarpum | reverse complement strand
ATTCAAATTTTAAAACATTAATAAAAACATTGTAATTCTTATAACACTTTACTCTTTTGAAAACTTAAATTAAAATTTATATTTTTATACCTCTATCGTGAGATTTAATATATTTTATTTGGATCTAATTAAATATTACTAAAACATAATAACTTCATCTTTCTAAGTGATACGGTTACTTTGTTGACTTAGTGGCTAATGCGGTGCTAGATTTTTTTGCTAATAGTAATTATTTAATAGTAGGAATGTTGTTTTTCCCTACTTTGCTGATTCCAATTTTTAGCGAGTATATCCACACTTTTTTTGTTTCATATTGTGTCTTTGGGAGTTTCCACTTCTTATATTGGTCTATATAAACCATACAAAACTCGATTAAGAGGCAAAAAAAGTATTATCTCCAGTGTCCTTCTTCTTAATATCTTCTATTTCTAGTATTCTAAATTCTCCTTATCACTAAGATTTTGCATTGCAATAGAATTGTGCCATTGACATTCTTACCTGTGGCAAATTTATGTTATTACAAATTTATTTAAACTTGTTTATATTTGCATTAAATAAATATCTAAATAACAGGATATGTTCAAGTCAGACAATGGACTTGCTCAACGCTTAATCGGAGTCAGATATTTATCCAAAAGCAAGAAGGTGTTAGAGCCGACATTCGGATGAAGAAACGGTCAACTTGTGCAAGTGCACCAATTTTGACCGTTGGGCCATTGGAAACGACACCGTTAACGAAATGTCCTCCCGCAATTTTTGGAAATTTACGCGACGACGAGGAAGAAAATCTTACCCTAACTTCAATTAAACACAAGACAATCATGTGCCTTAGTAATTTCCTTTTTGTTTTTTTAAGCACCAAAACTGCGCGCATTCCTCTTCATTGGGCGATCTCCGGTGGGAAAAAAAAAAAAACAAATCCAAGAGTTTCCGTATCCCACGCCTTCGCTCGATTGGTGGCGGGGATCCAGAGAAGAATCCAGGAGATAGGAATTCCTTTATTGTTTGATCTTTAATTTTAATTTTAATTTTTGTAAGAAGTGAGTGGGTGGGGGGTTTTAGATATTTGTTGATTGGTGATTCTTCCAATTTTTGGGTTTTAATGACGTCGAGCTTTGATCGATGGGAGAAGGATCCCTTTTTCTCTGCGGCTGAGGAAGTTCAAGAATCGGCCGACAGGTATCTGCCGTTGTGATTATTACCATTTCATCGTTTGAACTTCCTTTTTTCCTTTGATGTTTGGTGCATAATTAATTGGTCTTCTTATTTCAATTGTCTGTAAGTTATTGAAAATGGAGTCTTTGGTTCAAGTTTATTAGCATTTGTGTGTGTGTGTGGTTTTAATGGATTTAGGAGACAGTTGCTACATTATTGGATTTAATTTCGGTTAGGTTGATGTGTTAAAATCTGGTGGATTTTATGTTCGTGTTGCTTATATTTTATTTTTGTGGGTGATCTCTGAAGGATGGAATCAACTTATAGAACATGGGTTCATGCGAAGAAAGACACATCTCGTATGTGGAATTGCGAAGAACTTTACCGCGACCTGCGTACTGCGCTTGGTACTACTAAATGGCAGGTCACTTCTCCTCCACCTTCACTTGTTTCTGTGGATTGCACTGATTTTTCCATAGATTTGTGCGTTAGTGGAAATCAACTTGATTCTGTATTGTAAACATTGCAGTTGGAGGAGTTTGAGCGGGCAGTCCAGTCAAGCTACATTAAAAGCTTACGTGATGATGCGAGAAACAGGCATCATGAATTTATAGTGGCAATTGAGGATCATATTTTGAAAATTCAAAGCTCATTAAAAGAAGCTGCAGTTTGTGAAGGAAAGACATCATTGCCTTGGGTGCATTTGGATGAAGGAGAGACCAATGAACTTGCGTTATTTTTATCTGGTGTGCCTGAAGATAATACCACTTGGAGGAGTCACAGTAGGGACCCTGAAAAGTTGCAAGAAACGGAAAGAATGTTAGACAGTGAATGTTCAAAGAACTCTACCCAGTCAGCTGAGCGGAGTTCTCTGGAATCTAGAGGGGAGAAACCTCATGGGCATAGAAGGACGGCAAGTGCTAGTGCTGACATTGGAGCTTGGAAAATTGAAATCACTGATAATGGCTTTCAACTGAATTCCTGTATTGCGCATCTTCCTCCACCCCCACGAAAAGTACCCAGTTTGTCTGGAATTTTAGGTTCTATGGAATCTGCTTGCAAGTTTAAGTGGCCAAAGAATGGTGTTCGAAAATGGAAGGCAACAGATTGTCATCAAGACTCAGATACTGCTCCATTACAATCTTCAGAGTTGGCTAGGGTGTGTAGTTTGCTCCTTGCTAAATCTAATTATCTGAATTTATGTTGTGGAAATGCTTCATTATTGAACTTTAGTGATTATACTAATTAATTCATTACTTTTCTTAATTTTCTGACAGGGCATTAATGCATGTTATGAAAAGACTAAGAGTTGCCTTCATGGTTATGATGAATGCTGTGAGAAACAACTGTACGGCTGGTATAGAGCTTTGCAAAGACAACTTCAACGGTCTCAGTACCGAATGCAATATAGTCGACCTGTTCAAGCAGCTTTTTCACTAGTTCTCATTTTCTTGATCAGTGAGCATCACAAACTCATGATTTTATTCTGTGGTCTCTGAGATTTTAGTATTGCTTTTAAGCATGAATAAGGTTGATGACCCCTAACATGGATGATTGGTACATGGTTGTTATTCGCTATGAACATAGAATTTGTTTTTGTTTGTGGATTTTACGGCTATATAAGGTTTGTTTCCAACAGAGGCAGGATTTTGCTTTATGAGTTGCCATTTGGACTTAAGGGCATGATTCTTTTGAAAATGTGCCTTGACAGACAGTATTCTTCTCGTGTGTCTAATTCGACTATAGGAAGCATCACGTTGAAACTTTCTGTTTCTTCTTTAGAAAGTCCACCTATAATAGTTTTTCGGGTGATGAGTGAGAGAGAGTGAGAGGGAACCAGAGTAAATAAACTAGCTTTTTATTATGTCAACTGTATAGTTCAAAAGCTAGATTTCATAATATATACAACTGAGTTAAAAGAACAGTACAAGTCACAAAACTACACACTCTATTATGTACATAAAACGGCAACACTGAACACTTGGACTAATTGACTAACTTAACACTTAACATCCGCCCTCAAGTGGGAGGTTGGTGAACATCCACCAAACCCAACTTGGATAAAAGGGAAGTTAAAAGAGGAGCAGCCAATGCCCTTGTAAACAAGTCAGCCAACTGATGCTTGGAAGAAACATGAGCAGGAGCAATGAAACCTAACTTAAATTGATTACGAAGAACATGGCAACCAATATCAAGATATTTGGTACGTTCATGAAACACGGGACTGACAGTAATATGAAGAGTTGCCTGATTATCACACCACAAAGGAATCGGACAAGAAAATGGAATCTGTAAATCTTTCAATAAATATGAAATCCACAACAACTAACAAACAGTGGATGCCATATTCCGATACTCAGCTTCAGTCGAGGATCGAGAAACCGTAGCCTGTTTCTTAGTCTTCCAAGAAACCAAAGAATGACCTAAAAACACACAAAAACTCGAAACAGACGAGTATCTACACACGAACCCCAATCAGCATCACAATAAGCAACAAGTGAACAAGGAGAAAAATCAACAGGCATAGAAGAAACAACGGAAGCAGGAAAAAATAAACCCTTAGAAAGGCAACCCTTCAAATATCTCAACAGATGCATAGCAGCATGCCAATGAGCCTGACATGAAGCAGTCACAAACTGACTCAATTGCTGAACTGCAAAAGTGATATTAGGACGAGTAAAGCCCAAATACAACAACCGACCAACCAACCTACGGTATTGGCCTACATCCTCCAAGAGAGATCCAGAATCAGCCAAGAACTTCAAGCCCTTAGGCAATGGGGTAAACACTGGTTTAGCACCAGTCAAACCCGCATCAGACAATAAATCAAGCACATACTTGTGTTCATTCACATATAAACCAGTGGAAGACCTAGCAATCTCCAACCCCAAAAAATACCTGGCAGGACCAAGATCCTTCACAGAAAATGCAGAAGCTAAAAATTGTTTAACATCAGCCAGAACATCCACAGAAGGTCCAATTAACAATATATCATCTACATAGATCAGCAGTGCCACAAAATGAAGACCAGTAGACTTAATAAACAAACAATGATCATGTTGAGATTGAAGAAAACCATAAGAAAGCAAACGCTTAGTGAATTCACAATTCCACTGACAGGAGGCTTGCTTCAAACCATACAAAGATCGATTGAGCTTGCAAACCTGATTAGGACCAGCTGCAGTATACCCATTCGAAGAAAGCATATAAACTTCCTCATCAATATGTCCATGCAAAAACTCATTATTAATATCTAATTGATGTATAGGCCAGGAAAATTGAGAAGCTATAGCTAACAATATACGAACAGTGACAGTTTTTGTAACAGGAGAAAACTGTCAGTGAAATCAACATCCTCAATCTGATGATACCCCTTGGCCACTAACCTGACCTTATATCTATCAACTGACCCATCAGGCTTAAGCTTAACCTTAAAAACCTATCGAGAACCAATGGCTTTCTTACCAACAAGTAAAGGAGTCAAGTCCCAAGTATGATTAGATTCTAATGCAGCCAACTCCAGCTGCATTGCCCTTATCCAATGATCATGAACCTTAGCTTGATGATAAGACTGAGATTCCTCAATACTAGAAACATTAGCTAGAAAAGACATGTATGTGGAAGACAAATGAGGTGTAGGAATAAAAGGGAAAGTAGGAAGGGAATAGCTGGAGGAAGGAACAACAGAAGGAGGAAAATGGTTTGTAGTGGCATGAGAGACAAAATCAGTAAGCCAGGCTGGTTTAATTGGAACTCTTGTACTCCTACGCGGAGGAGGAGTAGGAACAAGAGGATATGGCAAAGAAGGAGAAGCAGGAAGAGTAGGAGAAGTAGAATCAGTGTGGGAAGGAGGGAAGGTAGGAACAGAAGAATGGTCATTCAAAACATCAGAATATTGATCAGAAGAAACTAAAGGAAGTGGAATATCGACGGGTGCAAGAGATAAGGACTGAAAAGGAAAAGTATTTTCATGAAAAACTACATCTCTAGAAACTAGAAAAGAACCAGAAGTGATATCAAATAACTTGTATCCCTTTTGTCCGTCACTATATCCTAAGAAAACACACTTGGAAGCTCTCGGATCAAACTTATCCTTATGAGGCTGGACATTTGTAGCAAAGCATAAACAACCAAACGATTTTATATGATCATACTTAGGAGGATAACCATATAAAATCTCATAAGGAGTTTTCCATTTGAGAAGTGGGGAAGGAAGCCTATTAATGAGATATGTAGCAGTAAGAATGGACTCACCCCAAAAACATTTAGGTAAAGAAGCCTGAAACATGAGAGCTCTAGCTATCTGTAACAAATGTTTGTGTTTCCTCTCCACAACCCCATTCTGTTGAGGTGTATAGACACAAGATCTATGATGTAAAATTCCCAAATCTGTAAACAATTTCTGACAGTCTCCACTCAAAAACTCTGCCCCATTATCTGTTCGGACTATCTGAACAGATTTATGAAATTGGGTCCTAACCATCTTTAAAAAACTGTCCAAACATCTGAGAACTTGACACTTATGAGCCATGAAATAAGTCCAAGTTGCTCTACTAAAATCATCCACTACTGTTAAAAAGAATTTACCCCCAGAAAGAGTATGTTGACTGTAGGGTCCCCATATGTTAACATGAATCAACTGAAAAATAGAAACAGTATGAATGGAACTATGAGGAAACTTCAACCGAGGTTGTTTGGCAAGTGGACAAACATCATAAATTGCAATCTCTTCAACACTTTTATTATCAAAAGGAATTACATGTCTAAGTACAACATCTGAAACATGTCCTAGGCGTTTATGCCAAAGTGTGTATGTTGACATAGACTGTACATTATTGGCATCACTTACAATACTACACAATGAAAATTTTGCTACTGTATCTGCCTTAAAAGAATCCTTATCAAGGATATACAATTTGCCTATAACCTTTCCCACTGCCAAAATGCGATCAGTCTTCAGGTCCTGCAAAATGCAGTGGTTTGGAAAGAATGTAAAGGTAATAGATGAGGAACGAGCAAGTTTGTTCACAGAAAGCAGATTAAATTTGAAAGAAGGAACGTGTAAGGTATCGGTTAAGATAATGTCATTTGATAACACAACATCACCAATGTGATGGACCCGATTCTGAGTACCATCAGGGAGATAAACAGGTAAGTATTTGGCAGGAATAATAGGTTTGGTTAACAAAGAGACATCCACACACATGTGATTAGAAGCTCCTGTATCTATTATCCAAAAATCTAAATCTAGACCATCAAGACTAGAAAGGGCTAATAGAGGAAGTGTACCAGCAAAATCTAAGAGCTGTGCAAGGTTTACCATGAGAGGATCAGTGATGACCTTGTTCTTAACCAGTTTCAACAACTCTTGCTGAATCAATTCAGATAGTGGAGGATTATGAGTAGTAACAGAACCATCCATAACTGATTTACTACTATCTACAGCAAATGAATTAAGATCATGTACTGTATTAGCAATATTAGATTTCACATTTCCTTTCCCTCTTTTGTTTTGCAACTCCTTGTACCAATCGAGTACACCAATGAGTTTAAAGCAATTCTCCTTTAAATGGCCATTCTTCTTACAATAGTTACAAAACAAGTCACTCTTATCACCATTCCCCAACTTCTGTTTGGACTGTTTGCCTCCCCCATCTACAACCTTCTTACCACCTCCAGTATTAGCTAACAATGCATTATTATCCATTCCTTCACTAAAAACCAGCTAATCTCTCTTTGTTTTTCCACCCTCAACACCATAGAATAAGCCTTATTAATAGAAGGTAGTGGTTCCATAACCAGTATCTAATTTCTAATATGATCAAAGCTTTCATTCAACCCATCAGAAATTGCATTAACTGATACATGGAATTTAAATCTACCAAAGCTTTTGGTGCGCCACAGATGCATTACGCAGCCGCCCCACATGTGCACTGTGGGACAGGCATGAGACACCAAAGCTCATCCCACAATTTCTTTAAACCAGTAAAATATCTTGCTATAGACATATTACCCTGAGATGCAACACTAATCTGCCTCTGTAAGTGATACAATAAAGGCCCATTGCTCTCCCCAAATCTTCCGACCAAATCTGACCACAGTTCTTGGGCAGAATTTGTGTAGATAAATGCTTCAACAATATCCTTTGAAATTGAATTTGAAAGCCAGGATCTAACCATATAGTCAGTCCTAATCCACCTATCACATTCAATTGAGCCTGGACTAGGTTTCGGGAATGTACCATCGATAAACCCTAATTTCATCTTAGCTCCTAGGGCAATTTTCACAGATCTACTCCAGCTAAAAAAATTGCTTCCATTCAACACTGCGGTAACTAAACTCATACCTGGATAATCCGATCCCTGGAGATATACCTGATTTTCTTCATACATACCTCGTAATCGAGGGTCCAGAGTTGAACCAGTAGGGGATTCCGCAGAAACACCCTCCATTATCGCAAGAAAAACAAGCTGAAGGCACTGTCTGAGAAAACGATTCCAAGCTCGAAACCCTAGCCTCGCGATTCAGTAGGACACAGTTCCTTTCTTCACCACTGAAGAAAACAAAGCCACCGTAGACCTCCAATCACAACTCTCCGTATGGAAAAATCGACTTCCAGTAACGACCAATCACCGGGATCGTTACTGCTCTGATACCATGAACAGAAGATTCGAGTGATAGAGAGGGAGAGAAAACAGAGTAAATAAACTAGCTTCGGTTTTATTATCACAACTATACAGTACAAAGCTAGATTTCACAATATATACAACAGAGTTAAAACTTGACCACATGACTACCACGTGACTAACTTAATACTTAACATCCCCCCCTCAAGTTGGAGGTTGGTGAACATCCACCAAACCCAACTTGGACAAAAGAGCAGTAAAAAGAGGAGCAGCTAAAGCCTTGGTAAACAAATCAGCCAACTGATGCTTGGACGAAACATGAGCAGGAGCAATGAATCCCAACTTGAATTGATCACGAACAACATGGCAATCAATATCAAGATGCTTGGTACGTTCATGAAACACGGGATTGGCAGTAATATGAAGAGCCGCTTAATTATCACACCACAAGGGAATCGGACAAGAAAAAGGAATCTATAAATCCTTCAATAAATAGAAAATCCACAACAACTCACAAACAGTGGACGCTATACTCCGATACTCAGCTTCAGCCGAGGATCGCAAAACCATAGTCTGTTTCTTGGTCTTCCAAGAAACCAAAGAATGGCCCAAAAACACACAAGAACCCGAAATAGAATGACGAGTATCCACACACAAACCCCAATCAGCATCACAATAAGCAACAAGTGAACAAGGAGAAGAATCAACAGGCATAGAAGAACCAGCAGCAGCAGGAAAAAATAAACCCTTAGAAGGGCAACCCTTCAAATATCTCAACAGATGCATAGCAGCATCCCAATGAGCTTAACATGGAGGAATCACAAACTGATTCAACTGTTGAACTGCAAAAGTGATATCAGGACGAGTAAATCCCAAATATAACAACCTACCAACCAACCTACGGTATTGGCCTACATCCTCCAAGAAAGATCCAGAATCAGCTGAGAACTTCAAGCCCTTAGTCAATGGGGTAAACACTGGTTTGGCACTAGTCAAACCCGCATCAGACAATAAATCAAGCACATACTTGCGTTGATTCACATACAAACCAGTGGAAGACCGAGCAATCTCCAGCCCCAAAAAATACTTGGCAGAACCAAGATCCATCACAGAAAATGCAGAAGCTAAAAATTGTTTAACATTAGCCAGAACATTCACAGAAGGTCCAATTAATAATATATCATCGACATAGATCAACAGTGCCACAAAATGGATACCAGTAGACTTAGTAAACAAACAATGATCATGTTGAGATTGAAGAAAACCATAAGAAAGAAAACGCTTAGTGAATTCACAATTCCACTGACGGGAGGCTTGCTTCAACCCATACAAAGATAGATTGAGCTTGCAAACTTGATTAGGACCAACTGCAGTATAACCATCGGGAGGAAGCATATAAACTTCCTCATCAATATGTCCATGAAAAAATGCATTATTAACATCTAATTGATGTATAGGCCAGGAAAATTGAGCAGCTATAGCTAACAATATACGAACAGTGACAGTTTTTGCAATAGGAGAAAAACTGTCAGTGAAATCAACACCCTCAATCTGATGATACCCCTTGGCCACTAACTTGGCCTTATATCTATCAACTGACCCATCAGGCTTAAGCTTAACCTTAAAAACCCATCGGGAACCAATGTCTTTCTTACCAGCAGGTAAAGGAGTCAAATCACAAGTATGATTAGATTCTAATGCAGCTAACTCCAACTGCATTGCCCTTATCCAATGATCATGAACCTTAGCTTGATGATAAGATTGAGGTTCCTAAATAATAGAAAAATTAGCTAAAAAAGACATGTATGTGGAAGACAAATGAGGTGTAGGAATAAAAGGGAAAGTAGGAAGGGAATAGCTGGAGGAAGAAACAACAGGAGGAGGAAAACGGTTTGTAGTGGCATGAGAAACAAAATCAGTAAGCCAGGTGGGTTTAATAGGAACTTTTGTACTCCTACGCAGAGGAGGAGTAGGAACAATAGGACATGACAAAGAAGGAGAAGCAGGAAGATCAAGAGAAGTAGAATCAGTGCGGAAGGAGGTAAGGTAGGAACACATGAATGGTCATTCAAAACATCAGAATATTGATCAAAAGAAACTAAAGGAAGTGGAATATCCACAGGTGCAAGAGATAAGGACTGAAAATGATAAGTAGTTTCATCAAAAACTACATCTTTAAAAACTAGAAAAGAACCAGAAGTGATATCAAATAACTTGTATCCTTTTTGTCCAGTACTATATCCTAAGAAAACACATTTGGAAGCTCTCGGATCAAACTTATCCTTATGAGGCTTGACATTTTTAGCAAAGCATAAACAACCAAAAGATTTTATATGATCATACTTAGGAGGATAACCATATAAAATCTCATAAGGGGTTTTCCACTTGAGAAGTGGGGTAGGAAGCCTATTAATAAGATATGTAGCAGTAAGAATGGACTCACCCCAAAAATGTTTAGGTAAAAAAGCCTGAAACATGAGAGCTCTAGCTATCTGTAATAAATGTTTGTGTTTCCTCTCGACAACCCCATTCTGTTGAGGTGTATAGACACAAGACTGATGATGTAAAATACCCAAATCTGTAAACAATTTCTGACAGTCTCCACTCAAAAACTCTGCCCCATTATCTGTTCGGACTATCTGAATTAATTTATGAAATTGGGTCCTAACCATCTTTAAAAAAATTGTCCAAACATCTTAGAACTTGACACTTATGAGTCATGAAATAAGTCCAAGTTTTCCTACTAAAATCATCCACTACTGTTAAAAAGTATTTACCCCCAAAAAGAGTATGTTGACTATAGGGTCCCCATATGTCAACATGAATCAACTGAAAAATAGAAACAGTATGAATGTTACTATGAGGAAACTTCAACCGAGGTTGCTTGGCAAGTGGACAAACATCACAAATTTCAATCTCTTCAACACTTTTATTATCAAAAGGAATTATATGTCTAAGTACAACATCTAAAACATGTCCTAGGCATTTATGCCAAAGTTTTTATGTTGACATAAACTGGACATTATTAGCATCACTGGTAACACTACACAATGAAAATTTTGCTACTGTATCTGCCTTAAAAGAATCCTTATCAAGGATATACAACTTGCCTATAACCTTTCCCACTGCCAAAATGCGATCAGTCTTCAGGTCCTGCAAAATGTAGTGATTTGGAAAGAATGTAAAGGTAATAGATGAGGATCTAGCAGGTTTGTTTACAGAAAGCAGATTAAATTTGAAAGTAGGAACATGTAAGGTTTCGGTTAAGACAATGTCATTTGGTAACACAACATCACTAATGTGATGGACCCGATTCTGAGTACCATCAGGGAGATAAACAGGTATGTATTTGGCAGGAATAATAGGCTTGGTTAACAAAGAAACATCCACACACATGTGATTAGAAGCTCCTGTATCTAATATCCAAGAATCTAAATCTAGACCATCAAGACTAGAAAGGGCTAATAGAGGAAGTGTACCTGCAAAATCTGAGAGCTGTGCAAGGTTCACCAGGAGAGGATCAGTGAGGGCTTTGTTCTTAACTAGTTTCAGCAACTCTTGCTGAATCAATTCAGATAGTGGAGGATTATAATTAGTAACAGAATTACCCATAACTGATTTACTACTATCTACAGTAAATGAATTAGTATCATTTACTGTATTAGTACTACTAGATTTCACAGTCCCTTTCCCTCTTTTGTTTTGCAACTCCTTGTACCAATCGGGTACACCAATGAGTTTAAAGTAATTCTCCTTTAAATGGCCATTCTTCTTACAATAGTTACAAAACAAGTCACTTTTATCACCATTCCCGAACTTCTGTTTGGACTGTTTCCACCCCCATCGACAACTTTCTTACCAATCGACTTCTAGTAATGATCACTTACCAGGATCGGCACTGCTCTGATACCATGAGCAGCAGATTTGAGTGAGAGAGAGTAAGAGGAAAACAGAGTAAATAAAGTAGCTTTTTATTATGTCAACCGTCGAGTACAAAGCTAGATTTCATAATATGTACAACTGAGTTAAAAGAACAGTACAAGATATAAAACTACACACTTTATTATGTACATAAAACGACAATAGTGACCACATGACATCATCATCATCACCCAGTTCGAAATCCTGCAATGAAGCAGGGTCTGGGGAGGTCCAATAGTACGCAGCCTTACCTCTACATAGCAGAGAGGTTGTTTCCGGTGGACCCACATGCAAATGTGACAATATAAGAATGATGCAAATTACATAAACAAAATATTAAAAGAATAATAATACTAATAAGAACAATAATCAAGGAGAAACCCTAAGGGAAGCCAAATCTGCGAGAACCTAAATAGACTACAAAGTCCCCCCTCCTTGTCACATAGTAAGTAAGGAGACCTCCCTTAGAGACCCTGTCATAAGGCCACCCTATTGTCCCCCCGCATCCACCGGGCAATGGCACACATGACAAGGTATCTCCTAGTAACTATTTTACTGATCTTGGGTAACTGGACGGTTAATCCTTTACCCTGATCCGATCGCGCCATATTTTTCTAGTTCTAGCGACTACCTCATTAAGGGCCAACTCTGACATATCCTCCTTGATCACTTCCCGCCAGTTCTTGTAAGGCCTCCCTCTCCTCCTCTTATATTCACTA
>JAOTAZ010000002.1:3289647-3300053 GCA_025629785.1 Erythroxylum oxycarpum | reverse complement strand
AAATAAAGATTAAATAATTAATTATAATTTATAAAAATGTATAAACTTATGAAAAGTAGTCAATTAATTAATAAATTAATAAAATCTAATTCTTAATAGAATCAGCTTTCGGTTAATGAAGTCTGATCGTTGCAAAACAGATTCTTTATTTAACAATAAACTGTTGAATAAAAGGAAATTATTCGGTTTTATAATAAATAAATAAAGTACGGAGAGACGTAAAGGCGACAACAACTGAGATCTCTGATCAGACATTAAAATGCATGGAGGTTGACCAAGAAAAAAGAAATTATAATCCAACGGTTACCAGGGATGCCAAACTCCTCATCCGACGGCTGTCGATTGGGAAGACTACGACGTCAAAAATAGATAAAACGGCGGGAAGCAGGAAATTAGAAACAAAATAAAAAGCCCGGGATTGCCCAAATGGATGCGTAAAGGGTAATTCAGATTTCAGAGTTAGAGCCCAATCACGGTTTCAGAAATTGAGAATCTAGAAATCTTGAAGAAGCCTAAAACACAGCGGCAGCGCCAAAACTGGTGTTTTCGAAAAACAAAAAGTGTTTTTGTGTTATGGCGCTTCTTCCTCATCTTTTTTTTTTTCTCTCACATTTACATTTTCCTTCTTCTACATATCCCCACTTCACTCCCATTTCTTCTCATCTTCTTCCTTTCTCTCTCTCTCTCTCGCTCGTTCACTTAGTTTCAGAGGAGGAGGAGGTGAGAGATGGCGGAGCAGGAGAGCTGTGCCAGACTAACGCGAGCCGCCGCGGCTAAGCGGAGGGTTGCTGCTAGTTCCTCGGTCGAGGACCAGCCTGTTTTAAAGAAACGGGTTGTTTTAGGGGAGCTTAGGAATGTGTCCAATGTTGTCGCTGTGACTAGGAAGCCGAAGAGTAAAGCAAAGAAGCCAAAAGCCAAGAGGGCAATTGTCACTGAGAAGGAAGATGTTGTTGCTAAGGGGGAAAGTCAGGACTTCGATGTCAAGCCGCATGATCCCCAAATGTGTGAATCCTATGTATCCGATATTTACGATTATCTTCACAAAATGGAGGTAAATGATCGATGCAACCATTGGTTTTGTGCTTCAATGGTTTGTCGATCCTTTAGTTGATTGGTCTGTAAATATTTTCAGGTGGATCCAAAGAGAAGGCCTTTGCCTGACTATATTGAGAAGGTTCAAATTGACGTTACTCCTAATATGAGAGGCATTTTAGTGGATTGGTTGGTTGAAGTTGCTGAGGAGTACAAGCTTGTCTCTGATACTCTGTATCTTACTGTTAACTATATAGACAGATTTTTGTCTTTGAAAGCCCTCAATAGACAGAAACTTCAATTACTGGGAGTTTCTTCAATGCTCATCGCCTCGTAAGAATTT
Organism: Erythroxylum oxycarpum; assembly: GCA_025629785.1. NCBI lineage: Eukaryota > Viridiplantae > Streptophyta > Magnoliopsida > Malpighiales > Erythroxylaceae > Erythroxylum > Erythroxylum oxycarpum. Next base: position 3,298,678 of record JAOTAZ010000002.1, on the reverse strand, counting down.
GAAATCCTAACATTTTCCTTTACCATATAATTCGATGTTTGCGTGATTTGCTTATGTTTATATTCTTTTTTTGCAATAAGTAGGAAGTATGAAGAGATCACACCACCAAACGTGGAAGACTTTTGCTACATTACAGATAATACATACACTAAGCAAGAGGTGACATGCTTCTATTATGTTACATTTGTTGACGTTCGTGTTTTAGTTTGTGACCGTATGCTTATTGATTGATTGTGGTTGGTTCTTAAGGTGGTGAAAATGGAGTCTGACATACTTAAAACTCTGAAATTTGAATTGGGCAATCCTACATTGAAAACATTTCTAAGGTAATCACCGCGTCAGCCTGTAATGCTCTCACAATAGACACTCTTCTTTGCGCTTATGAAATTGAAGAATCTGATTGAATGTTTGCTTCTGATCTTTTTAATCAGGAGATTTACAAGGATTGCGCAGGAGGACTGCGAAGTAAGAAGACGTTTCTTTAGGAAATTTTGTTTGCAATCATACCTGTTGAGAGTTTATGCTTATTCATCATTGTTTTGCCATCTACAGAATGCTAGTTTGCAGCTTGAATTCCTTGGATACTATCTCGCCGAGTTAAGCTTGCTGGACTATAACTGTGTGAAAATTTTGCCATCTTTGGTGGCTGCTTCTGTTATTTTTGTTGGAAGATACATTCTTCGTCCCAAGAAGCATCCATGGGTAAGTGTCATGAAAGTCTAAGCCTCTTGAGAAGACAATCAATTCTAGAAAGCAATTAATGGGCTTGTGTTTTATACAGAACGCTGTCCTGCAACAGCACACAAGATACAAGCCAGCAGATTTGAAGGAGTGTGTTCTTATCATACATGATTTGTATTTGAGTAGAAGAGGCAGCGGGCTCCAGGCCGTCAGAGAAAAATACAAGCAGCACAAGGTAAATTTTCTATTAATTCAAGATCTTACTGCAATTTGATGCGTTTCTATGTCTAAATTTCATTAATCTGGAACAGTTCAAGTTTGTCGCAAGTATGCCTTCACCGCCAGAGATACCAGCTACTGCTTTTGAAGATTTTAGGGAATGAGAGGAAGCTACTTTCATGGGAAAACTCGAAAGGTGACTTATATAGCAGAAACTGGGCAAGTGATCCACTAGAAAGTTGTACGCTCGAACCCCCTGCTTGCTTGCTAAGAGGCTTGATGCTTGGCCACTCGCTTTCAACATTTTTTGACAAGATAACACCACGATGCTTATGGTCAACTCATCTCGAGTCTGTCTTGGAGATTGGTGTAAATATTGACTTTGTCTATTGGTTTAAAATCTCAGTTAGTAGTTATCTTCAATGTGTTGAAAACGTTCTCTTGTTAGTTTTTGAAGTGCTTGTATTATTTTAGAAACTCATTACCTTTCAAGAAACAGATACGGTATTAAATCTTTTGTCGCGTTGTGTGTAAGGTGAATCAGAGCTCAAGAAGAAGCAAAATCCTTCTCACTGTAGCTTTTAAGGCCCGTATTGGTTGACCACAGCCTTACTTGCCAAAGCAGGCCTGCCTACCTAGTTCTTGAGCCTAAGCACAGATGTCAATAAAATTATTCTCTCCGCATCAACTACAGGAATCATCAGTTCCTTAATTTCCTTTCCAGTAGCTACATGGAGTGCACTAATTATCCTCTGCATCACTTTTCTGTTTCATTGTGTGGGAAAGCTTGTATAAACTTTTCTGTTTCATTGTGAGGGGAAGCTTGTATAAAATTGTTCTCCACGATGTTGATAAACGGCTAGGAAGAGGCAGAAATTGGTAGGAAATTTGTTTCAACGGCTAGTTGGCAGAGATCGAGCGACTCAGATTTTCTGAGATGGTAGACGAAGCAGAGCGAAACCCTGATTCAAGATGGGACTAAGCAGGAAAGAGGACGAAAAGCGAGCGTTCGGGTTTTCCAAGTATAAGGAAGGAATTGAAGAACAGGATCGTTCGGTGATGCGAGAGGAGAAAGGAACCTCTGAAAGGATTAAACTGAGGAAGTAACAGACCCGAAAGCTTGGAATTCAGAGACAATCGAAAGTCGACGACGCTGGAAGGTGGGGGAGTACGGACGGGTCGGGTGTGAGTTCGGGTCAAGTCGGGCATTAGACTGGACCGAATTGGGTCATATGGGTTGGTAAGGAATTTCGCTGATAGGCTAACGTGGGCTCAACTTCGTGGAAGATTGACGAAGAGACCAAGTTGCACTGTTTGTTTAAACTAAAAGGAAAGAGTGGGTTACGGTTTGAGTCGGAATAATTCAAGTCGGGTAAAATCGGATCGAGTCGGTTCAAACTGGTCAAATCGGGTTGGAGAGGTAATCAGGTCGTGTCTCGCCGACTAACTCGGGAAGAAGATGAATTTGGTACCGCGTTGGGTATGGCGAGAGGAAAGGAACAGAAAGGGAGCTGGAATATAACCGAAGGTGAGCTTGATGCTATTGTGCAACCCGAAAGCACGCTTAAAGTGCAGATGATCATGAACTCTAATTGTCAATAAATCAAACAGTTAGAATGCACAAGGAACGGCCTTTGTGCTTCAAACAACGAGATTCGTACGTATGTTGATGAATCTATCGACTAATATAAGCACCAACGCAATGATTATACTAGCCATAGAAATCCGCAGTTACTAGATAAACTGAGAAGCTTCACAGCTTCGCTTGCCGGAGAATGGCAACTGATCAATTGATGCATAATCCACGTGCAGAAAGGATGACGGCGACATTGATTTGGCGTTTTGATTAATTTTATTTTTGATTTGTCTTTTTGTTAGAAACTTTTGCTTCGATGCCACAAATTCTTAAGTAATCATTTGGACATTTGCGGGCGTTTTGACCAAACTGCCCACATCCTTTTCCTCGACGAAAGGACGGAAGCCAGCTGTGTCCCACTTGTTATGTTCCTGACGTTAGCATTGACTGAACCGTAAGATTAGATAAGATCTCCAGTTTCAATCATCAGTCTTTATATTAATTTGCTTAACAATGACCGCTTCCTGGCAAGGGTAAAGCAATCACTCAGACACCCAACTCAGCTACCGGAGCAAGAATTACAATTGATCCCTTGCTTTGATATCAAATGGAAACCTGGTGCTATAACCTTGGACTTGTGTTCTTCATCTTCTTCGTTACTAAGGTTGTGTTCCGTTACAAGCAAAATCTACCTCCTGGACCATTTGCTTTTCCAGTAATTGGCCATCTCCACCTCCTCGGCCAACCACTTTACCATTCTCTACAGCTTCTTCTGTCAAGATATGGCCCTATTCTTTTCTTGAAATTAGGTTCCAAGCCAGCTCTCATCGTCTCTTCATCATCGCTCGTTGAAGAATGCTTCACCAAGAACGACGTAGCATTCGCCAATCGGCCCAAGTCCATCGTCGGTGATCATTTCACCTACGACTATACTGCATTCTTTTGGGCACCACACGGTGATCTTTGGCGAATCCTACGTCGGTTCACTGTTAACGAAATTTTGTCAACCAAAGGTCTCCAAAGACATTCCTCTATTCGTCATGAAGAAGTTCGCTACCTAGCCCGCCGCTTCTTCAAGGCCTCGATGGGTGGGATTTGTGAAGTGGACTTCAAGTTGTTGTGCTCTATTCTAACAGTTAATATAATTATGAGGATGGTTGCCGGAAAGCGTTATGTGGATGAAGAGATTGCGGACACAGAGGTGGAGAAGCAGTTACTTCAGAACTTCAGGAGTATTTTTTTTCCTAACGTGACGATGTCGATCTGCGATTTCATCCCTATTCTTAGGTTAATTGGATACGGGGGGATAGAGAAAAAAGTCGCAAATTTGGGTAAGTTAAGGGATGAGTTCCTGAGAAATTTGATAGATGATGCTCAAAGAAACAGAACACTCTGTCCTGAAACTGAAAGCTCATCTGATGGAGAAAAGTATAGTTCGATCATTGATACTCTCTTGTCCTTGCAGAAATCGGAACCCGAATTTTACACGGACAAAGTAATTAAAAGTACCATTTTGGTAAGTAATAATACGATATTTGGTTTGCTAACCATGTACTTGTTTCCTGTGCATCAGTCGCAAACAATTTGTTCAAGTGTTGTAGATCTTCGTTCTAATACCAGCAAAGTGCTACGTGTTTCAGGTACCGTTTGTTGCAGGAACAGATACATCAGCTATTACTTTGGAATGGGCAATGGCTTTACTCCTAAAACATCCTGAGAGTTATAAAAAATTGCAAGCAGAGATTGACGCTCAGGTTGGGCATGAACGTTTATTGAATGAATCGGATCTCGACAAGCTTCCCTACCTCAGGTGTGTGATTAATGAGACCCTCAGACTATATCCTCCAGCACCACTTCTACTACCTCATATGTCATCTGAAACTTGCAAAGTTGGGGGGTATGAAATTCCAGGAGGTACGACGCTGATAGTGAACGCTTGGGCCATGCACAGGGATCCCAGGATTTGGGACAATCCCAATGAGTTCATGCCTGAAAGATTTGAAACGGTTCCGGCGGAGCGAGAAGGTTTCAAATTTGTTCCCTTTGGGGTTGGTCGTAGAGCGTGCCCTGGTGCGAGCATGGGTATGCTGATGAGCTCCCTGGCACTGGGAACAGTAATTCAGTGCTTTGAGTGGGCTAAAGTTGGACCGGACGTAGATATGAGCTCTGCATCTGCAGTCAGTCTGCATAAGGAAAAGCCTTTGAAGGTTTTGTGTTCTGTACGCCAAAATTTAGTCAAACACCTATCTTAACTTTAGACTGAAGTGGAAATGTCCATTTCCTCTCCAATTTCCGGTCAAAATTGTTTTGGCATCGAACTGGTTTGTGGAAGAAACATGTGTCTTGTTTATTCTATGTTGAACTTAAAAGTGCAAATTACCTAGTCAACTCCAAGAGTAAGTCGTTAGAAATTAATTTATTACTTATCTATTAGTCAACACAGCAGAGATGGTCTTGTGATAAAAAGAATGACTTGCTTGAGCTCCGGGCATATGGATCTTTTTCATGCTTGTAGACTTCTCTGGCATCGCCATGGAAAACCTCTGCTACTTCCTTGCTTTCTTTGCATCAATTTTACTTGTCAAACATGTGTTGTATCGTAACATACGTTTTCCAACAAGTCCTTTATCTCTACCCATAATGGGACACTTCCACCTTGTTAAACAACCACTTCACCGATCACTTGAGAATTAACTGAAGAAGTACGGCCCCATTCTTCACCTTCAGTTAGGATACCGATCTGCGCTTGTATTATCTTCTCCATCAGCTGTTGAAGAGTATTTCACCAAGAACGATATTGTCCTCGCAAATAGGTCTCACTCCTGGCTGCAGATTATATCGGTAAGATATTTGTTATGATATTTTATTAGTTAATTTTATGCATTATTTGCAATTTAACATGATTGGATATATGTGAAGTATCATTATAATAATTTATCTATCTTACACGGGATTCTTGAAGCGAAAGGTTGCATGAAGGATAAAATTATAATGAAAATAGGATTTATTTAGGATAATATCACCATATCTTAATAAAGATAATATGCAGATTTTTTGGTAATTTTGGAGCTATCTTTGGCAGCTTATTTTGGTGATCTGTGTTATCTAAGGCAGTTGGATTTTTTGGTGATCTTATCCATCTTGGGCAGCTGCATTTTCTCTACTAGTTGTGTGAATTTTTTGTACTACTGAGTTATTGTAATGTGTGAAAAACGTCTAGTACATGCATAAAGGTGCAGTTATATTTTTTGTAATGTTTCGGTGATGAAACAATTATTCGATTCATGTTGTTTTGATGTTATTGTGCGTGGATTGATCAGTGATTCTTTTCAATGGTTCACATAAGATTTTGTTCTACAACTTCCGACATTTTTTATTGATGAAGTTGACTATTTAGGGGCGTGTTTTCTTATCTTAACTGTTTTCTTTGTTTATGTTACTTTAGATTTAATTACTTGAGTTATTTTGTTATCATCTTTATTATTTGTCGTTATTGCAAAAATCCTCTGTTGATGTTAGCATGAGGTGGTCGTGGTACTTGGAGTGATTTACTTGCACGGGTGTGAGTATGAGGGATATTGTTAAGCGTTGAGTGAGTCCGCTCAGTAAAGCCTTGTATAAAACTATTGTATCACAAGGAAAGTTGATTAAGTTGGGTAAGGTTTCTGCAGATGTAGGCAAGGTAGGTCGAACTGTGTTATCAATTCTTGGTTGTCGATTTGTTCATTGCGTATTCAAATTTTCTATTTGTATGTTTATGGAATATTAACAGATGCTGACACAGTTGCTTTGTATTAAGCATCCAATAGAAACAACTCAAAACAATTGAGACAGTACTAGATTTTGCGAACCTACATCCTTGGGAGTTTTCAATTGATATTACAACTTAGGTCACCAAATTAGAACTTGGTATATCAAGTTGGTGTAGATCTGTGTTTTGCAATTATGGCTACAAGAGAAGGGGCATCAATTATCAGGTTACCGTTGCTAGATGGTTCAAATTATCTCGCTTGGAAATCAAGGATGAGAGTATTCATTCAAGCACAAGGATCAAAGCATGGTATTGAGTTTTGAATGATTGGACACATCTAGTGACGATTGATGAAAAGGGAGAAGCAATACTTAAAAGATTTGTTTGAATGGAGAAGGGCTGAAGAAGAGGGAGTGCTTGGAAATTCTTAAGCAATGCACGCTATCTTCAGTGTAGTAGATGAAGGTCGTTTTGCTATGATATCAACCTGTGAATTGGCAAAAGAAGCATGGGACACTCTACAAACAATACATGAGGATCAAAACTTGTGATAGCTTTGAAACTTCAAATGTTGGCCGCTAGATTTGAAGAACTGAAGATGGATGAAAGTGATATTATTGGAGACTTCCATGAGAAGTGTGACATTGCCAACCAAACACATTAACTTGGGAAAAAATATTCAAATATGAAATTGTCAAGAAGACACGGAGATCACTGTCTCTTAGATTTGTACTGAAATTTGCAGTCATCAAATAAGCCCATGATATCATTGAATTATCTTTGGATAAGGCAACTAGGATTCTTATTAATTTTGGGATAAACTTGTTGAGAGATAAACGAGAGAAGAACAAATAATTGACATTGCAAGCTAAGATTAAAAAAGTCATAAATGGCTTAGGAGATGAATCTGATAAGAATAAGGATATGGTGTTATTGACAAGAAATTTCAACAAGTGGTTAAAGAAATTGAAGAAAGATAGACCCGAGTTTAGGTAAAATGTTGGGAGTTTATCAAATAATAATTCAAAAAATAAGAAAAAACTCAAAAGGGTGAAAGAAAAGTAAAGAAAATTCAATGTTATAAATGTCAAGGCTTTGGACATGTGCAACTGGAATGTGCTAACACTTTGAAGAAGAGAAAAGAGAAGTCTTATATGAGCACTTGGAGTGAGAATGAATCTGAAAGTGAGTATGGTAGTGAAAAGGAATTTGTGGGTAATCCTGTTGAGTTAGTTCCTTTATACAATAGAAATCTAGTTGCTTGCTTAATAGCAATAAGAAGAAACGTAGATGAATAAGGCCAAAATTCTAGAAAAAATGCAAATGAATAAGCCCAAAATTTTATTTCAGATTATGACAGTGATGATAGTGATTCAGAATAAAAAAAAGAGGATATTTGCAAAGCTTATGAATTAATGTGTGCAAAGTGGGTGGAAACATGTAAGAATGGTGAGAAACTAAAGAAATAAAATTATACCATGAAGAATATCATTCAAGATCTTGAGAAAACGTTGTTATCTACAATAGATGAACTTGATAAACAAAGTTGAAGCTATTCAATACTGAAAAAGGAATAAGAATGTTAAATAGAGGCACTGAAAAATTGAAACAATTGCTAAAAATTAGTAAGATTAAAGGAGATTTTTAAGGTGTTGGTTACAAAGGTGAATGTTCTAAGTTGAGTGGTGAGCAAAACGATAAAGCTAGATCAGTCAAAGGAGAAATCTTAATAAGGAATAAAAAATTTATACCTACATATCTCTTTTATGGAGTAAAAGGGCACAGAAGGTCGAATTGTTACAAGCTGTACAAATGATATTTCAGATGGTTCAAACCGAAAGTATAGACTCTCTCCGCTAAATTTTCAGCACCAGTCCATGTTACCAATGCATACTTGAGTTAAAAAGGGTCAATTACAAGCATTTGTAGCTTTTAAATCTATGTGGGGTGCTTCTCATAATGGTTGTTATTTTGACAGTGGGTGTTCACGTTATATGACAGGAGAAAGAAGCTACTTGATGGATTATTGAAGTTGTATGGATGGTCATGTTACCTTTGGAGATGGAAAGAAGGCCATGGATATTGGAAGGACTCTTTGCGTAGATGGACTGCTACACTTCAAAAATGTACTTCACGTTGATGGGTTAAAAGCCAACTTGGTAAGTATTAGTCAGCTTTGTGATGATGGTTTATTGGTAAGTTCACCAGTGATGAATGCAAGGTATTAATCGAGGAAGGAGAGTAATTAGTGAGTGGCAAAGGATCGACAAATAATTGTTATTACTTTGCAAGTCACTACTACTTGTAAATCAGTTTCATAAGTTGGTAATATAAATCTATGGCATCAAAAGCTTGGCCACACCATCTATGATCTTATTAACAAGTTGAACAAATTTGGCAAATGGGAGGTAGGGAATTTTGTACAGATGCTTTGTTGATTGACATAGGCGGGACAAATATGGTGACTAGGGGTTCATTGGTTGTCCATGTTGAATGACATAGTGTTCAATTACCAAAATGAACTGTGAAGTTTTGTTGGAATGGTGAAAGGATGGAGTTCGCAAGCGAAGGATACAGAAACTTGGTGGGAATACCTGAGAAGTGTTGGAATTTTGAATAAAAGAAAAAGAAGAAGATGGAAAAAATATGAAGATTGAACAAAACCAAAACTCACACACACTTTTATTATTGCACTTGATTGTCTTATATAGATAAAATACTAACAATTAAATAGAATTTTCAGCTACAAAATCTAACTTATAAGATAAGATAAAAGATAATCTAATATTTATTCTAAGACCTAT
>JAOTAZ010000002.1:3245430-3260954 GCA_025629785.1 Erythroxylum oxycarpum | reverse complement strand
TCAATTAATGATATTTGTAAACTGTTTACAAAATATCATTCCACCTTGGCCAAGGATTTCCTGAATCAATATTAATCAAGAACAACGTAACATTCTCCCTAATTACTTTAGGGTGATGAATCCTATCATGATCATTCAATTATCTTCATATAGTTCATGTTACATCTAATGACTACCTTTAAATGACCTTTGATAAAATAGATCACAAGTAGTATCAAAACATAGCAATCCCCATACAAGATAACTTTAATGACCTCAAGTCAAAGGATCACTTATACGATCATCACAATAAAAATTCCATAGACGTATAAGTAATGTCCCAAATGGATTTCTCATATCAAGTATGTTCAGTGAACTTGTTCTCTAGCAAGCACCCACACGTTTGTTTAAGTATTTCTATGCTTTAGCCTATGAGATTGACTACTTCCTTCATAAGGAAAAACAAAATGTGTACTAGTTTTTTTGGTTCTATTAATGTCCAATCTTAATAGAACAATGACTCGGAACATTTAGGAATAATACATAAATGCAATATGAACCTTATATTTATAATATCATTATAATTTCATTTGCAATGTACAATTATCCCATGGACTTTATCATATGCATCTAAACATGTACAAGATAAATAATTCCTTTTAAATAATTTGTCACTAAACTACGACCAAAGCAATGGTTATAGGGCATAAACCAACAAACTACATGTAAGCTTCACAACTTAGTAGCTAGCGTGCAAGGTGCTTCTTTAGGCAACAACCCTCTACAACTTCACCCAATGATGCTTTATCACCTAAACAACACAAAACCGCTCAAATTTCTTCACCAAAATAACTGGATTAATGTGCCTCCTACACCTTATTATGTATTTCCAGTCTTTAGGTTTTAGGTTTCTAAAGCTAATGTTCAATTTTAATCTCCATCCATCAATAACTTATTGAAAGCTAGGATTAAACTCAAAATGATTAAATTACGATAGCGATTTATTCTTATGTAAAAATGGATTTTACATTTGAATCATCATCATCATCACATCCAGTCTGAAATCCCGCAATAAAGTAGCGTTTGAGGAGGTATGATAGTACACAGCCTTACCTCTACATTGTAAAGAGGCTGTTTTTTTTAGACCCACATGCAGACAATATAAAGAGGTTGATGTTGAAAAATAGGAGTAAATAAAATAATACGCTGGGCATTATGCCCCTACATTGTAGGATTTTACATTTGAATGTTTCAAAAAATTAATCAAATCTTATTTGTTTCTAATTTGATGGTTTAAAGTTTATAAGGTATTAATATGAAACCTTTTCAGCTTTAATAATTTAGGGTTTAATGATTAAAGGATATTAATAACGTTCACATTTAATCTGCAAACCTTTTGCAATTCAATTCCAAAAATATAATCAATAATGATCAAATATTTTTAATCAAATTACATAATTAAAGTTGACTATGATACTACTATTAAAAAATCAGGACATGATCTAAGCCCACATTTAGCGAAATAAATTCAAAACTTTTTTCTTTGATTCTCGAAAGTCAAGATCGCTTTAAATCTATAACATAATTAACACATAAAGCGTAATATAGCATGAATCTTAATTCATACGTTCTTGTGAAACATGTTCCTTTTCTTGATATTTCTCTCAAAGTATTTATAAAATTAGTTAATCTCAATCATCTTAGTTGTGTACGTGTCCAATATCTACAGAACGACTCGAGATAACTCTATAATTATTGTAGAGTGGGTTAGGGAAAAAATTGCTAGCCCATAGAGCCTAAGCATATTTATAATAAGTTTTGGATATTTTGGTAATTTAATTGAAATAAAATGTAATTTCAATTAAACTTTAATTATAATTGAAATTAATTCTAATTAAATACCAAAATTTCTCAAGTAATATCCAATATCTCAAATAAGTCTTTATTTATTAAATATCTCACATTTAGTTATTAAGTTTATCAAATTTTACAATCAAATTTAACTTAAATAAATCACCTTTTTCTCTCGTCAATCTATTTTTATGTATGACTTACTAGTTTTTCAAATATATTGGCAATGAATATAAATTTTAACCCTAAATCATATTTATGATTAAATAAATTAAAATTTTTTAATTTATCTTTAATTCTATAATTAAATAATTTACATTCATATATTAAGATTGGTGCCTAGCAACATATCATATCACCCAAATATTTAAAATTTAATGTCAAAGTAGTTTTTAGCCAATTTTTTATACATGATTTTTTCGTATAATTCAACCATTTCATTATACAATGTGCAGCTTATACATAGAGCATAAAAATAATTTTTACTCTATTTAAGTCCAATCATATCAGTTCTCTATCATTAATAATTGATTCAATTAATAACATTTATAAACTATTTTACAAAGTGTCATTCCACTCTAGTCAAGCATTTTTCAAATTAATACTAAGCAAGAATAATAGAACATTCTTTATAATATCTTTAGGTTGATGAATCATACGTTATCTCCATATAGTTTATTTTATGTACAATAACTATCGACTGAGCTGCTCTTGATTAGAATAGGTCATAAGTAGTATCAAATTATAGTAAATCCTATATGAGATATATGAGATACTTTGGTGATCTCAAGTCAAAGGATAACTTATATAATTATCACAATAAAAAATTTCATAGAAATACATGAATGTTTCAAATAGAATTCTCATATGAAGTCGTTTTAGTCTCTAAGATCATCCACCTCCTTCATAAAATATATATATGAATGTGAATCCCAAAGTGAAATCTTAATATAATAATAAAAAGAAAAAATTTTGGGATAATTTATAAATATAATATGAACATCGTAATTATGATCCTATCGTAATTTTGTTTGCAATGTAAATTTATCTCATAGACTTTATTATATACATCTAATTTATGTAAAATAAAAAATACCTTTAAATAATTATATTACTCTGGTTGGTTGTAGGACATAAATCAATACTTTTATGTTAACTAACACAGATAATGCCATAAAAAAATCGAGATTTGGAATCAGTTCTTATCTCAAGTTGCAATTTGAAAAGTATGAGATTAACATGAAGTGAAAACAACTTTTCTGTTTTGTTTTGATTACCATATGTTGGAATTTTAAGATAAAGAAGATGAAGGAGATGAGATAAGATGAAGATTGAACAAAACCAAAACTCACACATCAATTTTATTATTGCACTTAATTGTCTTATATAGATAAAATACCAACACCTAAATAGAATTTTCAGCTACAAAATCTAACTTATAAGATAAGATAAAAGATAATCTAATATTTATTATAAGACCTATTCTAAAGGAATTTAAACAACTTCAAATTTGAATTAATCTTCAACACCCTCCCTTAATTCAAAGTCACAAACACCCAACTATGACCGTTGATCTTGTTGACGCACTTTCTCATCAATCAACCTTGATGCACCGTCTCATCAATCTTGAAGCACTTTCTCTTCACACACATTGATGCACTTCATCACCAACATTCCACTGAAGCACTTTCTCTCCAATTGACCACAGGAGTACGTTACCTCCTTCCATTAGAACAAACATTCTTCACCTTCACCAAGTTTTTTCTCCTTGCACCATATTCACATGTTCATCTTCAACGCATTGCCACAAACCAAAACCCTTTAGGTGAGCCTTCAAGAAGAAATTAGCAAAAGTCAGAAAGGACAAGGAGGTTATTTGTTGTTTTATGGTGGTGCATTAAGAGGGTTGTACTGAAGGAAAAATTAAACAACAGGTGAAATTGAGAAACTCGCGGGTGGGAACAAATATCATAGCCTTACTCGATAAATTTCATGAACAACTACAAAAACTATTAAAATGGTTTAGTGATGTCTTTAAAGAACCAAGAAGATTACCTCCATCTCGATTCCATGATCATGGAATACCATTGAAGGAAGGGACAGACGCTGTAAATCTTCAGCCTTATAGGTACTTTAGAGTATAGAAATGCATAGTAGAAGAATTGGTGGAAGATATGCTGCAACAAGTAATCATTCGACAAAACGTCAGCCCCTTCTCAGCTTCGGTGATCTTGATTAAAAAGAAGGATGAATGATGGCGATTTTGTGTCCTTAATCAATGCACTATAACGAATAAATTTCTTGTTCCTTTGGTGGAAGAATTGTTCGATGAGTTAAATAGTGCATAATGTTTTTCGAAGGTAGATGTTAGGCTGAATATCATCAAATAAGAGTGCATGAAGATGACTTTTATAAAATGACTTTTAGAATCCATAAAGGGCATTACAAATTTCTTATAATACCGTTCGGGTTGATGAATGCGCCAGCAATATTTCAAAGTTTAATGAATTAGATCTTCGAGGTGTATTTGCGAAAGTTCGTGCCTTTGCTTTTTTATGATATTTTAATGTATAGTCAATCCTTTCATCTGCACGTGAAGCATTTACAGTTGGTGAACAACAATTATACTTTAAGTTGTCTAAGTGTTCCTTTGGGGTTCCTTAAATGGAGTATTTAGGCATATCATCAATATAAATGGCATATTCACGGACCCTCAAAAGATTCAAGCGATGTCAGCTTGGCCCCTTCCACAAAATGTTCGACAACTCAGAGGATTTCTGGGCCTATGGGGTTATTATAGAAGATTTATTAGGGGTTATAGACGGATTAGCAAACCTTTAACCAATTTGTTAAAGAAGGAATCTTTACACCGTACAGATGAGGCATCAATAGCATTTTTGGCTATGAAGCAGGCTTTAACGACGACTCCAGTGCTGGCTCTTCTTGACTTTAAGAAAGAGTTCGTGAGCGAAGCTGACGTGAGTGGCGAAGGAATTGGCGCAATACTTATGTAGGAAAATCATCCCATAGCATTTGTGAGTAAAATGTTGTCCAATAAATACAAACATCTTCCGTTTATGAAAAAGAATTTGTAGCTTTAGTCATGGCAATGAAGTAATGGTCTCATTATTTAACTGGAAGACATTTTATGGTACAAATCGATCATTGATGTCAGAAATACTTGATGGATCAAAAAATTACAACCCTCTTTCAACAGAATTGGCTTCCAAAATTATTGGATTTTGATTTTGTCGATAACTTTCTTGCAGATTCCTTATCAAGAGTGTCTAGTGCGGAGCTATTTGCCTTGACCATCTTGTAAGCAAACACAGGATTACTCTATAAAATCAAGGACAGTTGGCAACAAGATTCAACTATTCTGAAACTAATTCAGAAGATATAAAGGGCGAATATAAAGGAATGATCTATTGATGGACAAGTGATATTTTACGATGGAAGGGATGATTTGTGGTGGGGAACTCGACACCTTTTCAACAAGTTGATTGATCTATCACATATTACTGCCCATGGAGGAAATTTTGGGTGGCTGGGAATGTATAAGAGGTCGAGTGCATATTTTTTCTGGAAAAAAAATAGAGACTTTAGAGACTTGGTGCGTAAATATGAAGTTTGTCAACAGAATAAAAATGAAACTACTGCTTCTCCTGGGTTATTTCAGCCTTTACCTATCCCTCAGCGGGTATGGGCTGATATTAGCATGTATTCGTCGAAGGTTTTCCATTGTCGGAGGGCTATTTTGTGATTTTCTCTGTTGTTGATAGGATGAGCAAGGACGCCATCCTTACACTATAGAAAAAGTTGTGAAAGTTTTCCTGATCATATTTTAAAGTTACATAGTATGCCATAGACAATTGTTAGTGATAGAGATGCGATCTTTAGAAATAATTTTTGAAAAGAATTGTTTCGTCTACAAGGAGTTAAGCTACAATATTTGATGACATTATTGGACAATTTTGTCATTTTCTATAAAGTTGGATAACTATTAATTGCATTTTTTAGTTTTTAAATAAATTATCGGTTAAGTTACGTAATTTGATTCAGATAAAGATAATAAAGTAACCCAATAAATGATCTAAATTAATGGGTCAAAGTTCAGGTGAAAAATGAGTTCCAATTAGTGTAAACTGGACCTATATTGAACTTTTGATGAAGAAGCCTAATATGGAAGCTATATAAAGGTTAAGGTTTTTCCAGCAATTGCTCATATCAATCATCAGCATAAGGAAACTCTAACCCGTTAAGTTAGCTTACGTATTGAGAAAACTGTAGAAAGATTTAGCCCATGTCTCGGTAAACACTTTCTGTAAAAGTCCCGAGAGATTCGTGATCGTTTGGAGCTCAGAATCGACATCGAAATCAGAGATGGATTCGAAATCAAGTATTCCGTATTACCTTCATTTTTAATCCTTTCATGTAGATTCGAGATACGTAATAAGGTTTATACTACGTATTACATATGCAATTAGAGCGGTTATATGATCGGATTGCCAGAAATAAAGGTTTTTCGATTTTTCATCTCTTATGGTTTTTCTTCATTTTTGAATTGTTTTTCAGTTTTTCTACCTATATAATTGCGTAAAAGTGGTGTACATAAGGCTAACTATAAAAAATGGGTAGAAAACGGGATGAACGGAGCGAAAAATAGAGTCTTAGACTCCGCTACAGTAGCGCAGAGAGTTGGCATATGACTGGTGTGTGCACCAGCGAATGTCGCTCCATGAAGCGAGGGACGCGTGTCCACGTGTGACTCGCGACCCACGCTCCCACAAACGTGGGATGGTGGGCTGACCACGTGGCACGTTGGACCACACGCACTGTATAGTGGACGCGCATCTGTGCGTGGGTGCACATGACGTGCATGTAACAGACACATTTGACGTGCATCGGCGGAGCTACAGTGCATTTATGAAAAAGAACACAAAAATTCTAGATTTCTCGTAAGGGTTCCCGTGGGTGTTTTGGGTCAGTTTCTAGTTCTGGAAAATTTATAAAGTAAGTTTTTTCATTTTTCTTAATTTATTACATTAGTAATAAATTAAAATTTAACTCTAGAAAAAGGAATTAAATTATTCTAAATCCGATTTCGAATGAATTTTTATGCTTAAGATATCACACGAGGGAGATACATGAGGATCTTATGTCTTGGGTCTCATGTTTAGTGTTCAGGATTGCATGATAGTCGATCGAAAAAGGAATTAAGACATTCTGAAGCCATTTTTGAGTACATTTTTGTGCAACGAACTTGCCATAAGGGAGATACATGAGGTTTTCATGTCTCAGGTGGTCATTTCAGTGTTCGATGATGCACAATAGTCACTCTATTGAGATTTTTCTTTTGTGAAAGTCTCAAATGAAATTTTCAGAGAATGTCTTCAGCACAAGTGTGTGATAAAAAGACTTTGCATTCGGATTTTTTGCATTTTTGATGTTACATTGTCACATACAATATGCCCATAAAGAATGTGAGGATAACATAAAGATGCATCCCTTGTGTTTGTGGACTTTCTGAGTGATGATGAGAATATAGTCATCAAAGTAACCTTTCAAGTCAACATTTTGAATTGTTCTACTTGCATGTTGGGGGATTTATCTGATTTTATGTTTGATTATTCTGCCCAAAGGTGTTGTCCTTACATAACATTTTGAGATGTGCATAAAAACATTAGATAAAGGAAAGCTATTGCTTAAGTGATCTATTTGCCCAAAGATGGTAATATCATAAGAGTTGATGGTTTGTACTCTGATCGCTTTTATGTGTGAAGGTCTAGTTACATATATTATGTATTCAGCCCAAAGATGTTTCATAATATGTGTGACCAAAGTTTTAGTAAACATATTATTCAATGGCTTTGAGTATCAATGTTGTCCTACATTTTTGCTGATTTAAATATTATCATCTTGAAGTCACCTTTTCAGAAAACAAAATCAATGTCACCATTGAAACCCTGACTAGTTTCAATACAAAGAAGTAGACGGAGGATGTATTAAATGTTATGGAGATAGATGTGGTTGATATGACCATACGGACGAATAGGTCATCTCCAGTTACATCCATGAGCTTGAAAACTCATAAAGCAACCTATGAAACCTGGGATCGGTCTAACAGATTATATTTGATGACTATTAGGAGACCCATTCCTAACCATCTGCTAAGTGAACTTCCGGACACAGACATAGTGAAGGAGTTTCTTGATAGTGCCTCCCAGAGGTACATAGTCTCATCTTGTATTAAGACAAATGCCTTGATGAAAGAATTATTCTCCATAAGGTATACGGGAGAAAAGGGAAGTAATGGAGTACATATCGAGAATGATTTATCTTAGCAGTGTAATGGAGTATATATCGAGAATGATTTATCTTCAAAGTAGATTGAAGATGTTGGGACTTTAATGCTTTGATAGCCCATTTTGCATTGCTGAGGAAGAGAAACTCAAGCTTACTACTCCTACAACACTCAAAGCAGCTTAAGGGAAAACAAAAATGAAGTCCACTGAGTTCAAAAGTAGAAAATTCAAATATTCTCGACATGCTGAAGTTGGTCAAACCAGTACTGATAAAGGTCCTAGGGACATAAAGAAACCAGTAGCAAGAGGTTTAAAAGGAATGACTAAGACCATCAGGTTATTCACTGGCTTGTCAATTTATGAATCTAGTTTGCGATAGTCGCATTAAGTACATGGTGACTATGTAGTGGAGCATATGATTAAGGTGCTTCCATGATGCAATGGTTTATATCCAGGATAAAGCCAAATAAATGGACGGAGAAACTGATGGTTCATAGCAATGAAAAAGTAGAAGTAATATCTATAGGGGATGTACCTACTGAACTTTATTGTAAGGTTCATTTGAGTTTTTCACTACACATTTTATATATGATCTTTTGATCAATTTTGGACAAAGAAGGTTAATTTTTTACATTTAATAGTCCTATTGTATAGTTGTTGTTTGATACAAAACATAATGATACAACTTTCTTGTCATATGGTTTGTATAGAATGTGTCTTACCCCGAATTAGATAAATGCTTCTTTGTATCTTGCTAAATAAGTTATTAAACGAAGGATCCTGATGAATGAGAAGTCATACATAGTGTGACATAAAAGTTTAAGCCATATTTCCAGAGCTAAGGATGAGAAATTGATCAAGGAAAGCATTTCTTATTTCTAGATTATGATGATCTGGGAACATGTGTTGACTGTTGCAGGGGTAAGTTGACTAATAAGGATATTGAGATCAACTCATGCTTTTGACTTGTTGAGTTTGATATATAAAGATATCAGTAAACCTTATACAGTTGCATTGTGCAATTCCAAATGTATTATGATATTTATTGATGATTATTCCCATTACAGTCATGTGTTCTTACTTAAAGACTAAAGGTTGAGAATCAATTGGGAAAATTCATCGAGATAATCAGGTTTGACCATAGAGGAGAATATCATGGAAAACATGGTGTTTCAAGACTTTAAAAGGTTCGTTTGCTAGATATATGGAATCGGTTGGAATAGTGGCTTAATTAACTATGCCGAGTAGTTATGAGCAAAATAGTGTGTTACTGAATGACATAACTGCAGCGTAAAGAACTTGAAGAAGTCAATGTAGAGCAAGACTAATCTATCTAATTATTTAAAAGTTTGGAAACCTAGCCTTGCACACATTCGTGTATGGGGCTGCCCTACTGAGGTAGTATAATCCTTATGAAGCAAGATTGCATGCTTGTTCCGTTCATTGCTATTTAGTAAGATATATTGACCACTTTAAGATTACAACTTTTACTGTAAAGAAGGAGGGACCAGAATAATAGAATCATAGACAACTAAGTTTCTAGAATACAATGTCTATGATGATGGTTGACCTATTGACCCTTTGGATAATAGCAAGGCGAATACTACAGTTATCATGTAACCGCTATTCATATAGTTATATCCGTTGGATCTAGGTCTTTATACCATGCCTGTACAGGAATAGGAGCCCATACCTATACACAAAGAAGTTCCTGGGGGTACAAGATTTAATATAATTAAGTAAATCCACTACAGTGAGACGACCTGCTATTCCATCTGATACATAATCTACCAGGTGTAAAGAACTATGTTATTAGATATGTTACGGATCCAGTTACTTTTACAGAAGTTATTTCTGGACCCAATACGGATGCGTGGTGGGATGCAATGAATAACGAGATGAAATCTATGGAGCATAGTAAGGTCTAGGAGCTAGTTGATTTATAGCAAAACTGTAAACTCGTCAGTTGTAAATGAAGTTTAAAGACCTAAAGGATTTCAGGTTGTCGTCTGCGATTTATAGGCTTGCTCAGTTGCCTAATGGTTCACTTAGTTTGAAAGTTTGACTTTATGTTACCTTTTCTCTTGTATCTTCGTAGGATACATTTTGATTGATTAAGGCAATTGCAATTTATGAGGATATAGAGTTGCATCAGATGGTTGTCAAAACCACTTTCCTGAATATAGAACTTTATAAAGTGGTATATATGATACAATCTGAAAGATTTCACGATCCAGAAAGAACTGACATGGTTTATGCGTTATGTAGATCAATATATGGCTTACATCAAACCTTCCTAAAAGTGATACCTTACATTTGATGAGGTTGTGACCTCTTTCGGCTTCATGGAAAATAAAGTTAGAAAGATGCTTGTACTATGAGGTCAAGGGGAGCAAAGTTATCTTCCTATTACTGCATGTGGATGATATATTACTCGCATCAAATTCCTTGACCATATTGTATGAAGTTAAGCAACTTTTAGTCAAGAACTCTGACATGAAGGACCTTGGTGTAGCATCTTCTGTCCTAGGTATTCAGATTCACTAAGACATATCTCAACACTCATCAGACCTCTTATAGAATGCATATATTGAGTTTATGTTACAAAGGTTTAATATGGTTAACAGTAAACCTGTCGTATCACCTATTTCTTATAGTGAGAAATAATCTTTAGTACAATATCCAAAGAATAAAGTAAAGAGAGAGGTTATGAGAAATGTTTTGTATTCTAGTATGGTTGATAGCCTGATGTATGCTCGGCTATGTACTAGGTAGGACACTGCATTCATTGTTTGACTGTTTAGTCAATACCTGGTTAATCCAGTTGTAGACGATTTGAATGTATTCTAGCGAGCGTTGAGATACTAAAGGGAATTAAGGATTACATGTTGACATATAGAAAAGTCAATAGACTAAACCTCATAGGGAATTCAGATTAAGATTTTAACTATGTGTCCGGATGATCGAAAGTCTGCTTAAGGTTATTGTTTTAAGTTTGCAGATGGTATAATGTTGTGGAAGCGTGTTAAGAAGACACGGTTAACTTCCTTGGCTAACATGCATAGTGCGTGTTATGAGGCTTCTTCACAGACGATTTAGTTCAGAAACTTGATTTCTGAATTGTCTGCAGTTGATTCAGTGGCTAGACCCATTTGATTATACTGTGATAATCTTCTTGCTGTGTTGTTTAATAACAATAAAGAATATCACAAGATCTTAACATTTAGATATTAATTATTTGGTCATAAAAGTGTTGATATGAAAAGGTGACATTAAGGTTTGGAGCATTTAAAGACTGAGGAACTGTAAGTCGATACTTAACTAAAAGACTTTGCCCACTTGTGTTTATGACACAAGTATACAGTATGGGTTTGACGTCTTTAAATAATATTAGTTAGGGGATCGTTATGTTTGCTCCATGTACATTTGTACATTTTGATGTATTATGATAGTATGATGGTTTATCAATAAAGATGATCATTGTTTATCCTCAGTAATACGTGTTGTCATACATTGTCATAATACATATGAAAGTCTTGAGATTTATCTCGATCTTAATCATTTAAAGGTCATTGGGCATATATATAGATTGATCTTATGCCTATGTCATTTAGACGCATACAGTTTTAGTATAGATATCCATGAATTTGACATGACATAGGGGGATATAAGTTTTTAATCTTATAAAGGTTTTCTAATATAGTTAGCATTCAGTTGGAGAATATAAAGGTTTTCTAATACAGTTTAGCATTTAATCGGAGAATATAAAGGTTTTCTTTAATGTAGTTTAATATTTAGTTGGAGGAAACAAGTTTTCTCTAATGTTGTTTAGCATTCGGTGAGAGAAAAATGATTTTTCTAATGCAGTTTAGCATATGCGATTTAGCATAAAGTTGGAGAAATTAAGACTTACAAATGAAGATGTTATAATTTAGATCATAAAGATATCATCCTAGTTTGCCACACCCCATTTTCCCATTCATGTTAGTGAGTTATTAGATATATTTATTATCAACATAAAGAAACTAGTGATTATTAGTGCAACATGGGTGAAGAAGTTAATTTTTAATAGTTTTAATTTAAAATTATTAAGAATTAAAAAAATGTTAGTATTAATTTAAAATTTTGGCATTAAATAAAACTTAAAATTTATATCATAAATCTCTTTTATACAAGAAAGTAGGTATGATCAAAGTTGGGAATACTGTACCGGACTTGGTATCAGATTGAGTTCTGATACGGTATGTACCGATACCGGTCCGTACCGGTTATCGTTTCGGATAATATTTTAAATTTATGAAATAATCCCTAAAATTTTTAAAATTTGCAAAATAGTCTATTAGTATATTGTACAGTTGTACTGTATACTTTACTAGTTTATTATTTACATCAACCCTGTTTCTAAAAATCATAATAACAAATAATAATGACAATTAATATGAAATAACAATAATTTTTAAATATGTCACATATAAACAATAACCACAATTAATATTTAAAAAGACAATAATCATCATACAAATATAAAATTAAGAATAATACAAAGTATTTAAAATATTACAATAATACAATTTCATCATTTTCATAAATAATAATTACATCAAAAGATTCAAAACATCCAATAAAAAAAACAATAAATATCCTTAAACAATTCACAAAAAGAGTTCATGATGAAGAAACAATCAAGTAGAAGTTAAACTTGAAACAAAAACATTTATAATTACATTACATATATAGAATTTAATGTAATGTAAATACATTACATTAAATAACATAGACATCAAATATAAGTAAAATTAAAAGAAAAAAACAAAAACTTAGAACGAAATTCAATTATCAAACGGGAGGATACCTGCTACAACTGCACTAACCCCAGTGATCATTTGGTACAAAATCTTCTTCATTAAGAGGAGCTTCATCATCATTATCATTCAAATTTAATGCACCAAATGACATGTCAATGCTTTCCCATTTAAGATTATCTTCCAAATTATTCACATCAACCAAATTTGGTTCTGCAGAAACCCAATCCGCCAAAAGATTAATATTATCAATGAAAATTGGATCAGTTGAACTACGTGTGCTATTAAGACTCCTAGTAAACAATTAAATTTAATTATTAGAAAATTATAAGAAATTATATCGAAATTAAAAATGATAATAATGAAAATAGCATACCTTTCCCGAAGCTTTAAAATGTAATGAACAAAAACCAAGTTATTCAATCTCTTACGCTCCAATCTATTTCTTTTCTTTGAGTGGATAAATTCAAATGTGCTCCAATATCGTTCACAGCCTGTTGTACTCACATATTGACTTAAAATCTAAATTGCAAATCTTTTTAATTCTGAAATACCATTTCCGAATTGATCCTACCAAGAAACTGTAAGTTATAAGATAACAAAAGTACTGTTATAAACAAAATAAAGTGATAATTAATTTTCAACAAATAAGAAAAAGGAAATAATTAATACCTGGAAAAAGTTTTCCTTTTTGTCGAATAGCACTCGGCATTTCAAAATTCCCATATGACAATTTGTAAAGCTCCATTTGAGAGCTTAAAAGATCTTGCATCACGTCAATGCTAACAATTGTTGTAATAATTAAAAGCATTCCTCTATTAACTTCAGTTTTCTTTGTAAGATCTAGTCTAAAATACACATAAGGATTAAAAAATGCCCCAGCTGTAAACAATGGAGAAGAAAGTTATTTTTCCCTTCTCTCATTAATAATTGAAAGATATGGTGTTTATAAAGAAAGCTTATGTTTTAGATTAACCTTGATTGCTTCCGTTTCTCTCTCTATGGCATCAAAAATATAACCCATCGTTAGCTTTTCTTAACTATCAGCCAAGCGAAGTACCTTCACTAAAGGCTCACAAAATCAAATAACAAATTGACATTGAGACCAAAATTCTCTATCTTCCAGTATAATATTACAAACCTCCACTCTAGCATTACACCTAACATGTTGAGATACAATCTACTTATCACTTGTAAACATTTGTCTTAACTCTTTCTTCATCGAAACAAAAGACTGAAGTGATAAGAAATTTGCGGCAAATCTTGTCATAGCAAGACGACACATATTCCTACCATTGGTAAATTCCTTTCTCATTAAATTCAATACCTATGCACGATTATAAATGAACTTTGTCACCTTTTTAACTATTTTCTTAGTCTCATCAATAACAAGAAAATACCTAGGATCTCCTATATTCTCCAGCATTAGGTCAATGCAATGTGCAACATAAGGAGTCTAAAAAAATGAATTATATGTATTATGCAACCTTTTTCCTGCCTCTTTGTAAGCAAAATCATTGTCAATAATAAACTGAACAATGTTTTCCGGCCCTATTTCATTCACAACTTCATCAAATATCACAAACAAAGTTTCAGTATTTCTAATAAGGACGGATGCATCAATAGATTTTAAAAACATAGACCCATTTGAAGAATAAACCAAAAAATTAGGCTCTTGTTTCCTATTTGTCAACCATTAAACATGATTGAACATACATAAGTACCCCAATTCACCCTCCTTTCAGCCAAATAACTTCTAATTTCAGAAATAACACAACTCAAAAGTTTACTCTTAAGTCATCAATCGTAGGACCTTTGTATCCTGGACCATAAGAGGCTATTGCATCCATCATAGGTTGATAATAATAAGACTGAGAAACATTGAATGACGAACCTATATCATACCACCATCTAGCTACGGTCATATTGACATTGTGAGTCGCATCTCTTGATTGCATTGCACTATGAATTGAAGGATGGGCTCTAGGAGTTGTTCGTGATGCAAATAAACTAGTCACCTGCCTTCTTCTCTTCCTTACATCAGATTCTTCTTGAGCCTGAGATGGAACACCACCAGTATCACTACCACCACTGCCACTACCACTTCCACCTTCAATATTTCCAAAATCACCACGAAAACTAGAAAACAAACTTCCACTACCAATTTCAAAATTCAATCTTTCCCTTCTATCTCTCTCATATTGATATTCATCAAGCAATGTTTTCATCTGTCACTTTATATCATAACTTATTTTTTTTACAAGGTTCCACATCTCCTTTATCCCCAGCTAAATGTTTTTTTAATCAAGTGATTCCTCCACCTTTTAAATGCTTGTTACAAAACAAGCAAATAGTTGGTTCTTCATACTAGGAACCAATACAGCATGAGCCCAAGCTGGATCATTGTACCTTCTTGAAGTTTGATCAGGAGTACTTAAACTTTCTTCCATTTATCTGTACATATAAAAATAAATAACACATAATTTCAGTACACAATATGCATATTTATCTTATATAATATAACTCATTCTGTATGATTACATTACACACAATTCAATTTCATGGAACACAATTCACTATAAGTCAA
>JAOTAZ010000002.1:3223076-3235263 GCA_025629785.1 Erythroxylum oxycarpum | reverse complement strand
CAATATTGTTATTTAATTTTCTAAATTAAAAAAAAAATCAAATTCGACTCCTTGTCATTTGTACAAGCGTTTAAAAGCTTTTTGGCCATGTTAAAAAGAAAACAAAGGACGACGGCGACATTGATTTGGCGTTTTGAATAATTTTATTTTTGATTTCTGTCTTTTTATTAGAAACTTGTACTTCAATGCCACAAATTCTTAATGCATCATTTGGACATTTGCGGGTGTTTTGAACAAACTGCGCACATCCTTTTCCTCCACGGAAGGACGAAAGCCAGCCGTGTTCCACATGTTATGTTTCCGAGTTTAGCATTGACTGAACCTTTTTTTTTTTTCGCCCCCTTCACGTATTTTAAGAGAGTTTGGAAGGTATTTTTAAGCCATTTATATTTAGATGAATTCTCACTCGAGTTAGGTAGGTCTTTTACGAGAAGTAAAGCTCTGACCCTAAGTTTTAAACAACTACACGTATGAAAATAGTTTAAACATACAACTTCACTTTACGTAAAAGAATCTCTTACCAACACACTTGCTCTTCTTTAATTTGACTGAATATAATTTTAACATAAGCTGAAAGGGCCATTTTCAGCCATCAATCTTTATTTTAATTTGCTTAAACATGACCGCTTCCTGGCGACGATAAATCATCACTCACACACTCAACTCAGCTACCGGAGCAAGAACGGCAATTGATCCCTTGCTTTGATATCAAATGGAAACCTGGTGTTATAACCTTGCACTTCTGTTCTTCATCTTCCTCGTTACTAAGGTTGTGTTACGTCACAAGCAAAATCTACCTCCTGGACCATTTGCTTTTCCAGTAATTGGCCATCTCCACCTCCTCGGCCAACCACTTTACCAGTCTCTACAGCTTCTTCTATCAAGATATGGGCCTATTCTTTTACTGAAATTAGGTTCCAAGCCAGCTCTTATCGTCTCTTCACCATCGCTTGCTGAAGAGTGCTTCACCAAGAACGACGTAGCATTCGCCAATCGGCCCAAGTCCGTGGCTGGTGATCATTTCAGCTACGACTATACTGCCTTCGTTTGGGCACCATACGGTGATCTTTGGCGAAACCTACGTCGGTTCACTGTTAAGGAAATTTTGTCAACCAAAGGTCTTCAAAAACATTCCTCTACTCGTCATGAAGAAGTTCGCTACCTAGTCCGCCGCCTCTTCAAGGCCTCGATGGGTGGGACTTGTGAGGTGGACTTCAAGTTCATGTGCTCTCTTCTAACAGTTAATATAATTATGAGGGTGGTTGCCGGAAATCGTTATGTGGATGAAGAGATGGCAGACACAGAGGTGGAGAAGCAGTTACTTCAGAACTTCAGGAGTACATTTTTTCCTTCCGTGACGATGACGATCTGCGACTTCATACCTATTCTTAGGTTAATTGGATACGGGGGGATAGAGAAGAAACTCGCAAACTTGGGAAAGTTAAGGGATGGGTTCCTGAGAAATTTGACAGATGATGTTCAAAGAAACAGAGCCCTCTGTCCGGAAACTGAAAGCTCATCTGATGAACAAAAGTATAGTTCGATCATTGATGCTCTCTTGTCCTTGCAGAAATCAGAACCCGAATTTTACACGGACCAAGTAGTTAAAAGTACCATCTTGGTAAGTAATAATACGATATTTAGTTTGCTGACCACATACTTGTTTCCTGTACATCAGACGCAAACAATTTGTCCAAGTTTTATAGATCTTCGTTCTAATACCAACAAAGTGCTACGTGTTTCAGGTAGCGTTTGTTGCAGGATCAGATACATCAGCTAGTACTTTGGAATGGGCAATGGCTTTAGTCCTAAAACATCCCGAGAGATATAAAAAATTGCAAGCAGAAATTGACACTCAGGTTGGGCATGAACGTTTATTGAATGAATCGGATCTCGACAAGCTTCCCTACCTCAAGTGTGTGATAAATGAGACCCTCAGACTATATCCTCCAGCGCCACTTCTACTACCTCATATGTCATCTGAAGCTTGCAAAGTTGGGGGGTATGAGATTCCAGGAGGTACGATGCTGATAGTAAACGCTTGGGCCATGCAAAGGGATCCCAGGAATTGGGATAATCCCATTGAGTTCAAGCCTGAAAGATTTGAAACGGTTCCGGCGGGGCAAGAAGGTTTCAAATTTGTTCCCTTTGGGGTTGGTCGGAGAGCTTGCCCTGGTGCGAGCATGGGTATGCTGATAATCTCGTTGGCACTGGGAACACTAATTCAGTGCTTTGAGTGGGCTAAAGTTGGACTTGACGTGGATATGAGCCCTGCTTTTACACTCACTCTGCACAAGGAAAAGCCTTTGAAGGTTTTGTGCTCTCCACGCCAAAAATTAGTCAAACACCTATCTGAACTTTAGAATGAACTGTAATGTCCATTTTCTCTCCAATTTCCAGCCAAAATCGTTTTAGCCTCGAGCTGGTTTGCCGAGTAAATATTTCTCTCGTGTCATGTGTCTTATGTATTCTATGTTGAACTTAAAATGCGAATTACCGAGTCAATTCCAAGAGTATGTCATTAGAAATTAATTTATTACTTATCTATTAGTCAACGTAGCAGAGATGGTCTTTGATAAAAAGGAATGACATGCTTGAGCACCGGGCATATCGATCATTTTCATGCTTGTAGACTTCTCTGGCTTCAACATGGAAAATTTCTGCTACTTCCTTGCTTTCTTTGCATCAAATTTAGTCGTCAAACTTGGTTGCATCGTAATATGGAGAATTGGTATTGTATTTCGATGATTGTTGTTATACAAGGTATACTCTATTTATAACATTAAGTGAATCAATTTGAATTAATTCTATCTGAACTGAAATGATAAGATTAAATAAATATTATAACCGAATGGATATATACATGTGAATAATTTGAAAAGATACAAGATATGGTAGTTAAGGTATCGATGAAACTGTTGAGATGTGATAATGTTATTAGCCTCCTCAAGCTCATAGGAGGATGAGATTGTGAGCTTGTTCCAAAAACATTGAAATGTTGAAGAAGAAAGAGCTTTGGTCATAATGTTAGCGATCAGAGCAGAGGATGAAATGTGGCAAATGAGTAGAGTTTTGTCGTGACTAGATTGCGAACAAAATGAATGCCAATTTTAATGTGCTTGGTACGAGTACGAGAAATTAGAGTTGAGACTAAAATGGTAGCACCAAGATTGTCACACCAGAGGGTAGGAGAAAGTTTGTCTAGGCCTAATTCACCAAGGAGAGCAGTAATCCAATATAATTTTGCAAAAGCAAGAGCGGTACTTAGCTTCAATATTGGATCCAACAATAGTGGGTTGTTTCTTAGCATGTCAAGATATATAATTAGGCTACAAAAAGATATAATAACTAGATGTAAAACATTGATCATCATGACAATCAACCCAATCAATATCACAATAGGCTTGTAGAGATAGGAGGAGGATTTGGTGAAGTGAATGCCATGAGAAGGTGTGGAGCTGAGATATCGTAGAATCCGTTTCACCACAGTCCAGTGAATGTTAATAGGACACCGTAGAAATTGTGAGACCTTATTGACGAAAATTTGAATATCAAGACAAGTGAGACAAAGATATTGAAGAGTATCAACAGTGCTACGATACTCAATGGGTTTGGAAAGATGAACCTTATGATTTTTAGACAAAGGAAGAGATGAAGTGATTGGTATATGAACTAGTTTAGATTTACTAAAGTTAGTTTTAAGAAGGAGATCTTTAATGCATTTAGTTTGGGTGAGAAGAAGACTTTGAGAAGTGGTATGAGCTTTGATATTGTGAAAGTGATGAAGAGGACCTAAGTTTTTAATAGAGAAAGTAGAGTTGAGATTTTGGATAAGTGTTGTGATGAAGGAGGGTGAGGAACTAGTTACCAAGATATTATTTACATAAACTAAGAGCAAGATAGTGTGAGAGTGAGTTTTATGAAGGAAGAGAGAAGTCTCGGACTTTGAGGGTTTAAAATTGAGTTCAAGAAGTTTTTGGCTGAGGCGATGAAACTAGGCTTGAAGGGCTTGTTTGAGACCATATAAGGCTTTGTGAAGTCTATAGTGGATCTATGAAGCCAGGAGGTTGAGACATGTAAACAGGTTGTAAGTAATTATGAAAAAAGACATTGTTAACATCTAGTTGGTGAAGAGGACCAGTTATAGGATAAAGCCAAGGTAATGATGATGTGAATAGTGGTGGGTTTAATAACTTGACTGAAAATAGGTGTATAATCAACTCCAAGGGTTTGATGGTAACCTTTGGAGACAAGAAGAGTTTTGTAGCACTCAAGAGAATCATCAAGATTTCGTTTAGTGCGATAACTTATTTACAACCAACAATGTTTATGTTTGGTGGGTGGAGGGGGAGAACAAGAGTCCATATGGTATAGGGATGAAGAGAACTTGTAACATCCCGTTCTCATACTAAAGGTTAGAACCCTAAAATCTGGTACATGTGAGATCAATGAGAGATTAAGAAAAATGCATTTTCATGCTCATGCATATTGTTAGCATACACATATGTGAATTTGAATTTTTCACACATTAAAATGACTGTAAATGCATTCATTGATATTCCGGGTATAATTGAATTGTAATGAAATATTGTTGAGAACTTTTTTGTATTGAAAATTGATTTGGAGAGTGTAATTGTTGATTTAAAATTTCTGGTGAAATTTTAGGAAATTTCTGAAAGGAAAATGCCATGTGACAAGATAAATGATAAATGGCAGTAGAATTAACTATCAAAGGGAAATGGAAATTTTTATAAATGACTTTGGGAATTTATTGACAAATGTCAATTAAAATTGGGAGACAATTGGATTTGATAGGACTATTTAATAAGAAAAACTAGTTTAAAGTTATAAGAATTGGACATGTAGCAAATGACAAGTGTCACTTGCCAAGCCATGTCTTAAAGCCCACAACTTTTTTAATTTTAAAGATCCTCCTCCCACCCCCCTCCCCCCGGTTATCTCTCACGATGCTTTTAAGTTAAAAAGGCTATTAAGTGTTTTGTTTTTGTTTTCTTCTTCTCCTTTGTGGCTTCTCTTATCTTCTTCTTCTTGATTTTAATTCTTCAAACCTCCACCCACGTTCAATCTCTCATCTTTCAATTTCTACTTCCTTCATGTTATCTTCTTCGTTTCCATAATAAAACCCAAACCTTCCAACCTCTATGATGATTTACATGGGAAGCATGGAAAATTAGGGAATTTTGGTGATCTTGAGAAGTTGGAAAATTTTGAAGCTACAACAAGTAAATTAGGTGTTAGATATATGTTAAATATATCTATTTTATTTATTTTGGCATATTTGAAGATTTGACTTAAACTTGATATCATGTTGGAAGTAGATGACACTTGGAATTTGAATTGGAAATATAATCTTAATTAGTATACTGTCCTTATTTGGAAAGGACTCTTCCAAGGAAAATCAATTTTTTAAAAGGATTTGTTAAAGGGAATTTTCAAAGATTACGTGATCAATTGAAATGGTGATATGGTTCCTTGGCTGATGTGGCATATGAGAAGTAGGGCTGACTCTGATTGCTTTTCTTTGCTTTTGGCTGGTGGTGTTAAGTGAGAATTTGTGCGTGGGTGTATCTGTTAAGTGGCTGCACAATTATCAAGTTTTTTGTGTGTGAGAAACGTGTGTCCTCTTTAGAAGTGCAGTGGCTGTGTTGATGCTAAAGATCGAACTAATGGACAGCTGCACTCAACAAAGCCTCACACAAGATCACACAATCAGTTAAACGACGCATTTATGATGATTGTTATTATAGGTTAAATGACATGAAATGGTGTTTTGTGTTTGATGAATGTGAATGATGAATAGATGATGTAAATGTCTTGTTTTTGTCATTGTGAATGATCATTAATGACCTATAAATTGTTATAGAGATGTTTTTGAGGTAGAATGATCATTATAATAATGTTTGGATGAGTGAATTAAATTGATGAATGAATGAACATGTTTGACATTTTGTTTTAGGATTAATGATCAAATATAGATCACGAATGGGTTTGCAAATGTTATTGAGTTGAAATGGAGTAGAGAATGGAGAGTAAATGAAGTAGAAAGTATGATTTTTATATAAGATATGTTAAGTGTAAGATGTTAGATGTGAAAAATCTGGAAAATGTCCACTGAGTATGCTTTAGTCTTTTAGCCATAACTTTTTCTCTAGTTATCCAAATGAGATGATTCTGGATTTGATTAAACTAGAGACATATGGCTACATTTTTCATGAAGGTGTCGAATTCAAATTATGTCTATAAGAGTCTCAAAATCTGACCTGAAACTGAAAAACTGGGTTTGTTTCTGTAAAAGTTTGCCACGACAAACTTGAAGGATTTGGCTAGGTTTCCTTTCGGGTAAAGTTCGTCGCGGCCAACAAAACTTTCACATGTTCGTCGCGGTGAACTATAGGCGAACTGTAGGTTTCACCGCGGCGAACTTGTGAAAGTTTTGCGAGAATTCCTCTTTAGAGGAGTTTGCCGCAGTGAACTTTTCTCTGCATTAAACATGTTTCGGTATTTAAGGCATATCTTCTTCTGTAGTTATCCAAATGGAATAATTTTAGATTTTGAGTAAACTAGAGACATGGGGCTACAAATTGTACGAAAAAAAATCAAGTTTTAATTTTGCCTATAGAATTCCAATTTTTTGAATTAAAGTTGAGTACAGAATACTGTTACAGTTTAAGAACAGTCCGAATTATTTAGAGTACTAAATCAAATTGAATGATCTTGGTGTCATTAGAAACTTAAGACAATAGGAAACACTTTCCTAGAAGAAATTATTACCAAATTACTTCATTTTCCTAATCATAATGTTTATGGAAAATAGACCCGAAGGTCTAGAGTTTTGGGAGATGATGTAAGAAAGAATGAGAGTTAGGATATTGTATGATCATATAATGTTAAAACAACAATAGTGAATGAATTTTTGGTATTAAAGTACCAAACATATGTGTATAATGGAAATGAAGAGATTCATATGATTGTAGTTGTGATTTAAAGGAAATGAATAATGGGTATTTAATAAAAGTGAATGAGATTTGGATGTTGTGAGAGCTAATAATGCTATAAATGAAATGACAAGTAATTGAATTATGAATTTTGATTCTAATAGTTTTATTGAGGTGTAAACTTAATAATTAGGTGAGTTTTGAAATACGATTGATAATGTAACAAGAATAATGGAAAGATACCCGAGATTGTCATTGAACATGTATTGTATATATTCTATATTTATGCATAAATGAATACTTATAATTGTGCAATTATTAATGTGTGTGCAATGTGTGTATTGCATAATTTTGAATATGCAGGACAAACGTCCGCATTCAGACGTTTCCAGAATTGGAAACAAATACTAATCTAGAGTGTACTGCGAGTAGACCTAGATGGTCTTACTTTATTGTTTGTTTGTTTGTTTATATTATGAATTTTGTGATTATGAATGTGATGTGAATGTGATTGTTCTGATTCCGGACAATGAATGTTCGAGGGGTTTGCTAAATGTGAAGATATTAAAGTGCTACTTGTATGTGAGTTTGGTGAAATAAGTGATACATGATTTGATTGTTAAACGTTCGCATATGAAAGAAATGTGATTCTAAACTTTAATGTTGAATGCCGGACTAAGGTCCGATGACAAATGAAAGTGAATAATTGATCATATGCGATTGATGCATTTCATTACATGAATGTATGAAAGATAAAGGTAATTGTAACCGGAGTAGCCACCGAAAAAGGGCTTAAAGCTCAAACTGTGATTAAGAGCTTAAAACTTAGAAAGTGATTAAAAACCAAAGGCTCACTATGTAAAATGAGCTCGGTATTCCCAACAGATACGAGACAGTTATCAATGAGCTCCGTATTTACAATAGATATGGGACAGTTTAGGCACTCTGTCACAACAAAGTAATAAATGAAAAGTGAGTCTCATATGCACTGCATATGCATGATATGAATGATATAATTTGTTGAATGTAAAATGTGAAGCGATTGGTCAAGTGCATGTGATTTTAATATGAATATCAAATGAATGATGTGAATTGTGTGCTATGTAACCGAGTGAGCCATCGAGGATGATCACTTATTGAGTTTGTAAAACTCACTCAAAATTTGCAATATTTTTCAAGCTCAGAATAGTTACCCCGTTAGGCTAACGGGAG
The DNA here is from genome assembly GCA_025629785.1 of Erythroxylum oxycarpum. Lineage (NCBI taxonomy): Eukaryota > Viridiplantae > Streptophyta > Magnoliopsida > Malpighiales > Erythroxylaceae > Erythroxylum > Erythroxylum oxycarpum. Next base: position 3,227,095 of record JAOTAZ010000002.1, on the reverse strand, counting down.
TGTAGACACTGCATTCAAGTAAGAGATAGAGGTCGGGATCAGTTCTCTTCTGCATTTGTACTTTCTTATTTTGTATCAATTTGTATATTTTAAAATTTTTGTACAATGTGAATATAAATATTTCAGTATGTAATAGCTTTTGAAATTGGAAATGTTGGCAAATGAGATTGATCAAAGTGTAATAATAATACTTGTGTTTTCGAGGTTTATGTAATAAAAATGTGGGCTCGATTTGATTATTGTTTTTTTGCATACATGGGTGAGATTTTTGAAAAATTTGTACTGGATTTCGAGTGTTTGATCGTTTTAGCATATCACCCATGCAGAATTTGCACTCAAACATCACTCAGGATGTCGGGTACATGTTTTGCGAGAGTGGGGTACTACATCACTGAACTCATAGCTTGGTGCTAGTGAGAATATTTGTTGACTTGGATAAAGGATGTGGAGTCATAAGGAGTATTTGGGGTGGTGACAGTGTAACTATTGTAATCAGAAAAATGTTAACAATTTTCAAGAAGTACATGGATGGAGAATATTTTTAAATGACAAAGCATGACTTATTCTAGATAATGTGGAATGACATGGATGACCAAGACGTTGATGTCACATATTGATTGTGGTGGAGGTAGCGGTGAGAGCAACAAGATTTGTGAAGTACAACGAAATCATCATTAGGTAGAGATTTTTAAAAATGGGTCCTGAGAGTAGCGAATTCAAGGGTTTCAATAAATCCCCCAAAACTGTTCTTCTTGGACCAGATCTAACACTCCCTTCAACACTTTATGTAGCCATAAATCCTATTTTTTAAGATTTGTGTCTTGGTTTTGAGATCCTTCACAACATAACCAGATTGATTAAATTTAATGACACAGGGATTATCAGTGACAAATATTGCAATAGATAAAAGATTACTAGTAATTTGAGGAACAATCCATATATCACGAAAGTGAACATTATGGGAAAAGGTAGGAAATGTTAAGGTACCAATGGATGAATTAAGGAGAGTGTCTATTATCATCAATGACTTGATTAGATCCTTTATATAGTGTGGAGAATTCTACGAAATCAGGACGTGCAGTCATGTGATTAGTTGTGCCAGTGTATGGTATCTAGTCAGTAATAGTATTGTGGTTAAAAGGAGTCAGATGAGGATCAATTCAATATTCATGACAACAAAGGTTGTGTTGATATTATTTGTAGGATGGTAAGAACTAATGGGGTAATTACAGGGATTCAGAGTACCAAAATAGCCAGTCAGCAGTATTGTGTCCCCATTTCTAACAAATTTGACATTGGGTAGGAAGCTTATTAACGTTGAAATCTGACTTAGGATAAAATGTATTATGATTGGGTTAGGTTTGAATTTGGGCTGGATTAGGTGGGTGTTCATTAACCTGGATGGGCCTAAAGGATGAGTTATTGAAATTGGACCAACAAAGGAGTCAGCCCGCGTGTCAGATCCAAAATCAAATTGAGTAGGGTTAAAATGGGGGCCTCCGTAAGACATTAGGGAAGAAAATGTGCGTCTCCCACGTCGACCCCTGGGTGGAGCGGTTGTTGTTGGAGAATGCGACAAAGGCCGAATCCAACAGTGGTGGTGCGAGGAAAGAGAGCAGGCTTTGCTCGTGGAGGAGAAGCTTCACCTTTAGCTTAGGGAAGGAGATGCTGATATTGCGGTTTTCTTTCACCGTGATGAAGGATTCGTAGTCTGCAGGTTTGTCATGCAAAGTGAAGAGGACAAGATCATCGTCGAAGATGGAGTCTCCAATGGTGACAAGTTCTTCGACAGTGGTGGACACCATTCAGAGGTAGTTGATGATGGTATTGGAGCCCTTTTTAAGGGTGTGGAGTTTCTGATTGAGGGGGGAGAGTTGCGTCTTAGACTAGAGCGTGAAATGTTCTTCAAGGTTGACCCAGAGTTCGCGAGCCGTGTGGTGGCCGAAGGCAGGTCTGGTGCTGGAATTGGAGAGAGAGTCGGTGAGACAACAGTATACCAGTTGGTCATATTTCTTGCACTTGATGTAATCCGGTGATTGAGGGTCTACTTTTACCGGAGATGGAATGATGTCGTCGACATATCAACAAGATCGGAAGTAATAAGGATAGCTTTAATTTGATTTCTCCATACCAAATAGTTTGTAGTGTCTAATAGTGTAGTCATGAAGTTTATGACTTGGTTGAATGACAATGTAGGTGGATTGATTTATGACATGGTTGAAATTGGGAGTTGATTATGGTAATGGCCTGATATGTATGGGTGGATACTGGGTGTGGAGTTGTTGGTATGTGTCTGAATACTGGGTGCAATGATTGTGTGTGTTGAATATAAGTAATTGTCTAAATGGTAGTGTTTAAATAAGTGGCAAAAAAAAAACTGGTTTGAATTGTATGCAAGATGTAGGATTGTATTGGTTCTACAGAGATGGGTTTATGGGTGTGCTGACTGATATGTGTTGTTCTGGTTTTAATGTAGGTTGAACTAAAAAAGAAAAGGAGGAATGTTAAGAGGATTTGGATGTTGGATCTGAAATCACGAAGAAGGAAGTAATATGAAGAATTGGTATTGTGTTTAGATGATTATTGTTGTACAAGGTATGCTCTATTTATGGCACTAAGTGAATCAATTTAAATTTTTTCTATCTGATCTGAAATAATAAGATGAAATAAATATTACAACTAAATGGATACATAAACTTGAATAATGTGAAAAAAATACAAGATCTGGTAGTTAAGTTATCGATGTGATCATGTTTTCAGTCTGCAAAAGCCTTCTTTTCTTTTATTGGGTTGGAAGAGGTTCATAGCATCCTACGATTAATCGACCAGTGTCCAAAGTCTCCAACAAAGAGGCGACTTGGGATTTCGTCTGATTGGCTGGTTTGCCGCACTGTTTGTTTCAACTAATAGAGAGACTGGGTCACGGGTTGGGTTGGAATAATTCAAGTCGGATTAACCGCAATCTAGTCGGTGCAAACCGGTCAAATCGGGTCAAAGAAGTTGTCAGGCAATAAATCGGGTCGTTTCTCCCCGACGAACTCGGGAAAAAGATGAATTTGGTACCGTTTTGGATTATGTTGAGAGGAAAGGAACAGAAAGGGAGTTTGAATCTAAATAGCATGGAAGGTGAGCAGATGCTCTTGTGCAACCAAAAGCACGCTTAAAGTGCAAATGGTCATGAACTTCTATTTGTCAATAAATCTAAACAGTTAGAATGCACAGGGAACCGCCTTTATACTTTTCACAACGAGATTCGTAAACACGAAATCGGTTTTAAAACCAGAAAATAGCTATGTTGTAGCACAATTAAGTCGATTCAACCAAAAGGAAACTGATGAATCTATCGTAGAATAAGCACCGACACAATGATTGTACTAACCATAGAAATCCGCAGTTACTAGATAAACTGAGAAGCTTCACACCTTCGCTTGAGGGAGAATGGCAACGGATCTTCATTACGGGTCACTGACAAAAGAAATTAAATCTTCCTTCATGGCCATACTCTGCTGCTTAATGAAGAGGACTGTCATCATATGAATTTAGAAGAAATCAGAACCGAATTTTAAACGGACCAAGTAGTCAAAAGTACGATCTTGGTAAGTAATAATGCGATGTTTAGTTTGCTGACCACATACTTGTTTCCTGTACATCAGTCGCAAACAATTTGTCCAAGTGTCATAGATCTTCGTTCTAATATCAGCAAAGTGCCAAGTATTTCAGATAGCGTTTGTTGCAAGACCAGATACATAAGCTATTACTTTGGAATGGGCAATGGCTTTACTCCTAACAGATCCTGAGAGGTATGAAAAGCTCCAACTTAAGAGCGTTTTGAAGCAACCAGCTGAAATAGCTGTTTGCAACGACCATAAGACCCATAGTAGTCACGGATGACTACTGGGGGACTACTGGGGGACTAGCCACACTGCAATTGTGTTGGTTTTTTTTTAAATTTTAATTGTACTTATTACTATAATAAAAAATTAAATTAAATTAAATTATAATTATGCTTTATTAATTTT
>JAOTAZ010000002.1:3149018-3159144 GCA_025629785.1 Erythroxylum oxycarpum | reverse complement strand
AATTAGAAACTTATTTCTAATTTAAAGTATAATTGAACTAATCAATTGATTTTGAATTAAGTGGTCATGCCACAAATTTTCTCACTCTAAACCATCATACCGAAGATGAATAGTGAAGCTCTAAAACAATGATATGGGTTGTTGCTAAATCGTTTACAGAACAAAAAACCCACAAACATGAAGCATTCATTACAAACAACATATCCATCTGGTAGTAGGAAGTATAACAAATCATGCCTTCATGGATAACGTTTAGAGAGAGAAGTAACTGGCGGAAACAGAGGCAATGTTTTCAGTATAACAGAGGCAAATTTGTCGACATTTGCATATCAAAGTTTAATATAGATTTCTTAGCATGCATATAAACAAAAAACACAACCAAATGCTCTGATACCAATGTTAGAGATATATAAACAGATCATATACCATAGGATCGATTGTATATGTTTAGGAAAAACAGAAATCACATACTTGAATTCCTGATATAATTCCACCAGTTAAAGAACGTTGGGTTTGCCTTAGTTTTCTGTAGAAAAACTTCCAAGCCGAAGATGACAAGAACCAGCTTTTTATCAGAAAGCAAAATACACAGAGTATCTCTCTCTTACGTTTTTCAAACGTTGTCTTCATATATATATGTCATCTGTGAATAACTACTGACAGAAGTTATTCATACCAGATGACCATTTGACCCATCATGAGTGTAAAATGTCATCACTGACATTGGGTGCACTGATTCAGTGTTTTGAATGGTCCAGGATTAGTGAAGAGAAGATCGACATGACAGAGGGAATAGGACTCAGCATGCCTAAACTTGAGTCCTTGGAGGCTTTTTGCAAACCGCGGATAGGAATGGACAACGTCCTCTCATCGTTAAGATAAACTCAAGTTGATTCCTTGGTTGCAGATCAGCATTTCCAAAATGTTACTTCAGTTTGCTAGACTGGTATTCAATTAGAGTCTGACCATGACTCTGTACTTCCTTATGAATAACGCGACCTGGTTTTGTACTCTCTTCTTTTTTATCAATTGTCTAAGATTGTTGTTGTCTTTCTCCTCTAATCATGTATTTTATTAATGTATCCGAGTTATTAAATAATATTTGGCTTATATTAAGAGAGATCGACGAACATGATAAAGAGAAATTGATAGGCCAAGTCAAGCTGAGTAGGGATAATTCAAGATAGAAGCAAGTTTCGGACCACGTAAATCAAGTTTGATAAAAATTTTGGTCGTGTCTTAGGAGGATCGGACTAGATCACCGGCGTGTCCTTTTGATGTTGTGAATTTTTATAAAAATTTTTGATAGCATAAATTTTTTACACTAATAGAATAAAGTAAGTAATTAAAATCAAAATAAATTAAAATTAATTTTTGTTGTCACTTAATCATGAAGATTATGAGTTGGTCAAATTGACAATTCAAATTGAGTTGCTAATGTATAACGGGTTTTTGGGTTGTGAGAGATTGTTTTGTGAATTTGTCTTTGTAAAATTTGTATTCTCTCAATTAATAAAATTGTGAGTGTGTAATTGGATGTCAAAATCTATTTTTTAGGCAATTTTAATTTGCCAACATTTGGTATCAGAACTGAGTTAAAGTGCTTAAGTAGGTCAAGAGGGCTTCAAGTTTAACAACTGAAATTTAACCAATGTAATTATCTATTTTCAGGTTTAAGGGCAAAAACAATTTTGCTATGTGAAAACGCTTGATGGAGTTAAGTAGGTCAAGATAACTTCAAGTTCAACAACTAAAATTTAATCAATGAAATTATCTATTTTCAAATTTGATGGAAAAAACAATTTTGCGATATGAAAATGCTTGATGGAGTTAAATAGGTCAAGATGGTTTTGAGTTCAACAACTGAAATTTAACCAATGCAGTTATCTATTTTCAAGTTTGATGCCAAAAACAATTTTGCGATGTGAAAATGCTTGATGGAGTCATATTTGAGAAGCAACGAATATGGTGAAATTTTGGAGAAAGACTTAGAAGAAAAAGAAAATTTTGGAGAAAGACTTAGAAGAAAAAGAAACACCGACAACTGAAGAATCACTACAAATGGTTCATGATCGTTTATTAAATGAAAAGGCTTTGTTTTTAATTTGTCAATATGTTGAGTTACCGATTCTTAGAAAAATATTTCATGCTAAAACAGCAAGGGAGGCCTGAAATATTATGCTCAAAACGTATGAAGGGGTAGGTACAATTAAACGAACAAGACTACAAGGTTTGAAAAGGCAATACAAGTTGATGGAGCAAGGCAAAGACAAATATTTTCAAGAGATGAAAAAATTGATCAATTAGATGAAAAATAATGGTCATGAGATTACAGAGAAAGATATTATGGAGAAGATCATGTGCATGTTGACAAGTCGATTTGATTATGTTATCACAACAATTGAAGAGTTTGAAGGTTTGAAGTCCATGATTCTCAATGATTTGCAAGCCTCGTTAGAGTCCTGTGAAATGTTATGAATGAAAAATCACCAAATACAACGAAACAAGTTCCAAAAGCTCAAGCAAATTTTAGAAAAGAGAAAGAACCTACAATTAGCAAAATAGAGCATACTCAAAGAAGTTCAAATTTCAAAGGCAGAGGAAGCAAAAATTTCAGAATTGATTCTAGACCAAGAGCAAGGGAGAGTGAATCTCCTCAGGTTAAATTCAATATTCAATGTTATAAGTGCAAAATGTTTGGTCACTATCTATCTGATTGCAAGTCACATATTCAATGCCATAATTGTAAAAAATATGGTCACTATAATAAAGAATGTCATGCTCAAATATGAGAACATAAAGATAATTGAGCTAAAGTAGCTAAGAATAATAACCCAGAGACCTTATTGATGGCATTTCATGAAATCAGTAACAATGATAACTGCTAATAGTTGTTAGATTCGGATTGTAATAATCACTCAAGTGCAAACAAGGAAGTTTTTTCCAAATTAGATGAATCATTTCATTCTTCAGTAAAGCTTGTCGATAACTACCAGCTGTCAATTTTGGGAAGAGGAAAGATTTCTATAAAATTGAAGAATGGGACTTTAAATTACATTTTTGATGAGCAATATGCTCCTACCCTTTGCCAGAATCTATTGAGTGTTAGAAAACTATCAAAAAAGAGTTACGATTTACACTTCAATAAAGATGGATGCATCGTGAGTGATATAAAAAAGGGCATGATTCTAAAAACGAGAATGGTGTCCAATAGTCTATTTCCAACATATCTTAATTACAATAATTATTCTTGCTATAATACTATGACTATCAATGATAATTGGCTATGGCATATGTGACTCGGGCACTTGAATTTGGAAGTATTAAGTTTCTTACAAACAAAGAATGGGTTTTAGGCTTGCCAACCATTCAAGTTCTTGAATAGATTTTGAGTCATGTAATGGAAAAAAAAAGAGATCCATTTCCTATAAAGTAGGTATGGAGAGCGAAACATCCACTAGAGCTTGTGCATTTAGATATATGTTATGTGGAAGTTCCATCAAATGTAAGTAACAAATACTTTATTACATTTATTGGTGATTATAGTAGAAAGGCATGCGTTTATTTTCTGAAGCAAAAATCTGAGGTATATGAAGTACTTAAAAATTTTGTAGCGTATATCGAAAAACAAAGTGGTTGTTCTTTTAAGACTTTAAGAATGGATAGAGGTACAAAATATATTGTTTGTGATGATTTCTTAAGAAAGCATGGAATTAAGCATCAGTTGACAGCTAGGTACACTTCTCGACAAAATAGAGCGGCAGAAAGGAAAAATAGAATTATTATAGATATGGTGAGAAGCATATTATTTTGTAAGAAGTTACCGTGTTAGGGAAAAGGTTATAACTTGTGCAATCTATATTAAGAATAGGTGTCCTGTTAAAAGTGTTCGAGATAAAAAAACCCCACAAGAAGCATGGAGTGGACAAAAGCCTAATCTTAGTCATATGAGGGTGTTTGGTTGGATAACATATTCATATGTCCCTGATGAGCTGAGAAAGAGACAAGATGACAAGGTAAAAAAATGCATATTTCTAAAATACAACATGGAAAAAAAGGTTACAAGTTTTATAATCCAAAGACTTAAAAAGTGATCATCAGTCAAGATGTTACTTTTGAAGAAGATGGAGTATAGGATTGATTAGAGAAAGAAAAGAAATCTTTTCCAGTATCGGTGTTCATAAACAATGAATTAGAAATGACTAATCAAACTGGAGAGCCATCTTCACCTCTAGTTCCTGAAGAGCCAACTCATGTTAATCCTGAAGCATCATCTCCTCCTACTTCACCTTCACTTAGGCGCTCACTACGAGAATGTCATCCCCCACCTATTTGAAAGATTTTTAAGTAGGTGACAAAGATAATGATGATGAAGTTGTAGCCTGTTTTGCTTTCTTTGCAGATTATAAGTCAGTAATGCTCGAGGAAGCAGTGAATGATGATCGCTGGACTAAAGTAATGGATGAAGAAATATATGCCATAGAAAAGAATAAAACATAAGACTTAACCACTTTACAGCCTACTGATGTCAAATGGGTATATAAGACAAAGTACAAATCCAAGGGAGAAATGGAATACTTTAAAGCAAGATTAGTTGCAAAAGGATATATGCAAAAATTAGGTATCGATTATTCTGAAGTATTTGCACTTGTTGCCAATTTGGATACTGTACATTTGATAATTTCACTTGTCACTCAAAGTGATTGAAAGATTTATTAGATGGATGTCAAATTAGCCTTTTTAAATGGTGTACTTAAAGAAGAAGTATACATTAAGCAACCATCAGGAGATGTAAAGTAAGGAGAAGAAAATAAGGTTTATCGACTAAAGAACGCATTGTATGGTCTTAATCAAGCACCAAAGGCATGGTATCGTATTGATACTTATATCATTGAACATAGTTTTTATAAGTGTCCATATAAGCATACTTTGTATATAAAATAGGACAAATATAAAATAATAAATACATGTAATATGTTCCTGCTTCTAAAATTTTCTATTTGCATGATAGTTTTTCTAAATATCCATTTCAAGTAAATAATAAATTTTCATAAAGCAAATTTGTTAACTCCCATATCTCATTTCTTTTCATTGTCATGAGTTTTTCCATTGCATTTTGTCATCTATTCATTTTTTATGCTATTTAATTCATATGTTGTAAGATTTATATCTAATATGTTAAAATATAAATGAGAGTTTGTCTTACATAGAAATATATATGACCTTGTCTATAAACATAATGAATTACTTTTCTTATTACTAATTAATTTTAAGATGGAACCTTATTTAAATTTATATGTGATCAGTTTATTTGAGCTTAATTGCTCAAATGTGAATCAATGATCTACCTTATTCCAACACAATACATCTGTATATATACAAGTTTGGTGCTAAATCGGTGCACCAAATTATCCTAATATTAAGCTAATTAACTTGCCTAAATTAGTGGGTCCATGATACTAATAGAAAATACTTCCTATTCTAAAGATATGTACAACTAATGATTTGCAAATTAATTGCTGACAAAATCTGATAGATATAATGTAGATATTCTTGTTTTACACCCCCCCCCCCCAGTTGGTGCATATAAGTCTTGAATGCCCAACAGATAATTAAATTTTTTGGTGCTAAGAGCCTTGGTGAAAAGATCCGCAAGTTGGGTGTGAGAAGGAAACATAAGAGGGATTAAGACGCCTCTGAACTATTTCATCCCGAACAAAATGGCAATCGACTTCAATGTGCTTCGTGCGTTCATAGAAGACAGGGTTCTTGGCGATATGGATGGCAGCTTAGCTGTCACAGTAGAGGCGAATGGGCACAGTGTGGGAGATGCCAAGGCTAGAGAGAATATCCTTCAGCCATTTTAACTCACAAGTGGTGTTAGCCATGGAGCGATATTCGGCTTCCACAAAGGATTTGGAGACAATGTGTTGTTTCTTGGTCTTCTAGGAAACCGGTAAGTTGCTAAGTTAAATAAACCAACGAGTGAGAGACTTGCGAGTTAGAGGACAGCTTGCCTAATCTAAGTCACACCAGCCATAAAGACAAAAGTCACTGTCATAACGCAAGAGAATACCCTGCCCTAGGTGTCCCCTCAACTAGCGAACCACTCGCAAGGTAGCATGCCAGTGGTCCTCTCGAGGGGCCTACATGAATTGAGATAAAATAAGAACACTATATGACAGCTCAGGTTGTGTGAAACAAAGGTAACCAATGAGGCGGCGGTATTGGCTAGGATCATAGAGTAACGAGCCATCCGCTAATGCCAAGCGGTGATTTTCTTCTAATGGAGTGGGAGCCGATTTGGCTTCAAGCAACCCAACTTTCGTGATAATGTCCAAGGCATATTTTATTTGGCATAGGTAGATACCAGTGGGGGATCGAGCAACTTCCACCTCGAGGAAGTCTTTGACGTGCCCCAAATCCTTCATGTGAAAACAACAATGGAGATAATTTTTAAATTGTTGAATAGCAACTGTACTATGACCTCCAATGACAAGGTCATCTATATAAACCAACACCACCAGCCACACATCACCTTGATGAAGATTGAACAATGAGTAGTTTAAATAAGACTGTTGAAAGCCGTACTAAACTAAAGCAGCAGAAATTTTTGCAAACTATCAGCGAGGGGCTTGCCGTAAGCCATAAAGAAATTTACGAAGTTTGCCCACTACTCCTGCTTGTGACACCTGGAAACTGGGAGGCAATTTCATGTATACTTCCTCTTCAAGATTACCATATAGGAAAGTATTGTGGGCATCCATTTGATGGAGTTCCCAGTGTTTAGCAACTACTACAGCTAAAATAGTACGGATAGTGACCATCTTGACCACACGAGCAAAAGTCTTCTTGTAATCCAGTCCTTCAACTTGGTGGTTGTTGAGAATGACTAACCGTGCCTTGAATCGTTCAAAACTCCCATTTGAGTGATATTTAATTTTTTAAATCCACTTGCAATTGAGAGCTTTCTTCCTTGGAGGCAATGTCGTGAGATCCCAAATGCCATTGTCTTGAGGTGAGAGGAAAAATTCAAGTAAAACGACTAAAATCATCCACAAAAGTAATGAAATATCGATAGCCAAAGTAGAAAAGAGACAGGAAGGATTCCAAATATCATAGTGAATTAATTGTAACAGTTTGATAGAAATGCGTGAAAATAGAGGAAATGAAAGATAAACATTTTTGCCTTAAAGACAAGAACTACATGGATGGAGAATATTTTTAAATGACAAAACATGACTTATTCTAGATAATGTGGAGTGACATGGATGACCAAGATGTTGATGTCACATATTGATTGAGGTGGAGGCAACAGTGAGAGCAACAAGATTTGTGAAGTGCAAGGGAATCTTCATTGCGTAGAGATTGTTAAAAATGGATCCTGTGAGTGGCGGTGTCTTGGTTTTGAGATCCTTCACAATATAACCATATTGATTGAATTCAATGGCACAAAAATTATCAGTGAAAGATTATGCAATAGATAAAAGATTAGTGGTAATGTGAGTAATAATCCATATATCACGACGGTGGAGATTATGAGAAAAGGTGGGAAATGTCAAGGTACCAATGGATGAAATAGGAAGAGCGTGTCCATTACCATCAATGATTGGATTGAATCCTTCATATTGTGTGGAGAAATCTACAAAATCAGGATGCAGTCATGTGAGCGATTATGCCAGTATCTGGTATCTAGTCAGTACTAGAATTGTGGTTGAAGGGCGTCGGATCAGGATCAAATTCAATATTTATGACAGTAAAAGTTGTGTTGTTATTATTTGTAGGATGGTAGGAACTAGTGGGGCAATTATGGGATTCAAAGTACTGAAATAAATAGTAAACAATATTGTGTCCCCATTTTCAACAAATTTGACATTGGCTAGGAGGCTTATTATTGTTGAAATCTGGCTTAGGATAAAATGTGTTATGATTGGGTTAGGTTTGAATTTGGGATAGATTAGGTGGGTGTTCATTAACCTGGATGGGCCTAGAGGATGAGTTATTGAAATTGGGACCAACAAAGGAGACAGCCCGCGTGTGAGATCCAGAACCAAATTGGGTAGGGTTAAACTAGGAGCCTCGGTAAGACGTTGGGACAGAAAATGTGTACCTCCCAAGTCGACCCCTGGGTGGAGCGGTTGATGTTGGAGAATGCGACAAAGGCCGAATCCAAATGTGGTGGTGCGAGGAAAGAAAGCAGGCTTTGCTCGTGGAGGAGAAGCTTCACTTTTAGCTCAGTGAAGGAGATGCTGGTATTGCGGTTTTCGATCGCCGTGATGAAGGATTCGTAGTCTGCAGGTTTGCCATTCAAAGTGAAGAGGACAAGATCATTGTCGAAGATGGAGTCTCCAATGGTGACAAGTTCTTCGGCAGTGGAGTTTCTCATAGAGGAGGGAGCGTTGCGCTTTAGACTAGAGCGTGAAATGTTCTTCAAGGTTGACCCAGAGTTCGCAAGTCGTGTGGTGGCCGATGGAATTGGAGAGAGAGTCGGTGAGAAAACAGTATACCAGTTGGTCATATTTATTGCATTTGATGTAATCCGGTGATTGAGGGTCTGCTTTTACCGGAGATGGAATGATGTCGTCGACATATCCAACAAGATCGGAAGTAATAAGGATAGCTTTAATTTGATTTCTCCATACCAAATAGTTTGTAGTGTCTAATAGTGTAGTCATGAAGTTTATGACTTGGTTGAATGACAATGTAGGTGGATTGATTTATGACATGGTTGAAATTGGGAGTTGATTATGGTAATGGCCTGATATGTATGGGTGGATACTGGGTGTGGAGTTGTTGGTATGTGTCTGAATACTGGGTGCAATGATTGTGTGTGTTGAATATAAGTAATTGTCTAAATGGTAGTGTTTAAATGTGTGGCAAAAAAAAAAACTGGTTTTGACTTGTATGCTAGATGTAGGATTGTATTGGTTCTACTACAGAGATGGGTTTATGGGTGTGCTGACTGATATGTGTTGTCCTGGTTTTAATGTAGGTTGAACTAAAAATTAGAAGCAATTACAAACCACGTATCCTACACTAATGAGGGAACCACATATTCACATAAGGGGCTTAGTAAAACTATGCTAAATGAACCTCCCCGTTGAAACAAGAGGAGGACAATTTATATATGTTACGTTGCCTCCAAGTGAGAAAATGGGTACAAGTTCTCTAACTCAAGAGTTAAATAAGTTCTGTACATATATGTGATTTATCTTATAAAGTGGAAGACATTAACGAAAGAGTTTAGTAGTATCAGATCCAGCTAGTGTCGTTGGTTGGTGGACATTTCCAGACTTCCAGTTAGCATTTACTTATTTATTTCCTGCCTTCAGCCATATTTTATGTTCATTATCTCCAAAACTCCAAAGAACAGGAAGTTCAGAGACAAAGATCTTGCTTTCAACCTCATGTTGCGAATGATTTCAGAGAAGCGTTATTATGGGAAGGGTGTGTTGGACAAAAATGCAAAAAAGTTGAGGGGTCTTATTACGGAGACCATGGAAATACAAATTTTCCAAGTCATACAATGGGTAGATTTGCAAGGACTTGAGAGGAGGGCGATCTGTATCATGAAGAAAGTTGGTACCTTTTTTGCAACACCTGGTTGATGAGAAAAGGGCTTCATCATATTTAAGAGTGTACAACTCAACCTTTAAATTTTGAATTTTAATCTAAAAAAATTTATTTAAAAATTTTAAATTAAAATATTTTTAAAAAATCAAATAGGTTTCATTTGTGTCACATGTGACAATTTAAAATTTTTATCTTAAAATTTTATTTTAAAAAATTAAAATTGAAATAATAAAAAAAACAAAATCGAAATATGTGTCACGACTTAAGTATCCTTAGGGATGTCAATTTTGACCCGGCCTTAGTTGACTAGGCCACAGACCAAAATATTTCATTTTGACCAACTTTGGCCCGACAAGGCACGGACTAGCCTGCGGGCCATCCAACTAGGGGTCAGACCTGGTTAGGCCTAAAAGTGGCCCGAGCTTGGCCCTGTCTGTACCATTGATATCCCTAAGTGTCCTGTGATGCAAATGAAATCAAATTTAAAATTTAAAATTTTTAACTCAAAAATTTAAAATTAAAATAATAAGGAAAAACAAAACAAATGAAATCA
>JAOTAZ010000002.1:2914675-2929425 GCA_025629785.1 Erythroxylum oxycarpum | reverse complement strand
TTTATTTCTTTTAAGAATAAAAATTAAAAATTAAAAATCGAAAATCGATTTCAAAATTTTAAATGGACTTGCTTTTGTTGTAGGGTCTTGGCAGTTAGGCCTATTTGATCCAAATAATAAAAGGCCAGTGGAAACAATCAGAATATAAATAAGAACAAGCCCGTATATGGTTATTGATGGTTGATTGAGAAGGAAAGATTTGCTCTTTTCTCGCGAATTTCCTAGAATCCTCTGCACCCTTCAGTCCCTTATCAAAGTTCACTGAGATTTTTCTTGGATTTTCTGTTTGATTGAAAAATAAAAAAAGAAAGCTAGGATCTTTGTTCAGTTGAAACATAGAAGACGCTGATTAGACAACAGAAAGCACCTTGTCCAAATGACAGACTCAGTGGACACGGAGATGGAGGCCGTCGTCGCCAACCCAAACGATGCAGTTAGAGAGTTGCTTACAAATGCTCGACTGTTCATCAACGAAGGAAGACCTTCTCAGGCTCTTCGAGCGGTCACTGCCATCAAATCTTTTCTCCTTTTTCTTACTTTCTGATTGATTCTTTTCTTTTCTTTTTCTTTCTTCGCGCATTTGGTTCAATTATTCATCAACGTTAACTTCGCTTTACATTATGTGCATTTTGCTAAAGATGCCCATTTGATTAATATGCTTTCCTGTTTTGGATCCAATTTTCGTAAACTCGCTAATATGTGCCCATCTTGTTTTCTACTGGTGCTACTATATAACTTTCTGTTTCATGGGCAAGTCTTTTGGAATTCATTAATAATTGAGTGCTTCGTTTCTTGCATTCCTGTATAAAGATTGGATATTTTCTAGTTAAATTCCAAGAAATAAAGATGGTAGTATCTGCAAATGTTTTTAGATCAAGTCTTTTTGATAGGCTTGCCTACTGCAGTTCTTTTTATGGTGCATCAAATTCCAGTACCTATCTTGTCAATTGTCTCTGTTTTTGAGAATGGTGAAAAAGTTCCATGTTTTGGATTGGAATGAGATAGACATTTGGCAAGGTAGTCAGGAAGGAGCATTCTCTTGATTACTGCTTACCCTTTTTTCTACAATGGGAACAGGTTGTAATGGCAGTGCGGACACAGGGTGGGGATGCAGCAGTACGCCAATCCTTGAGCCGTGCGCAAGAGCTCTACATAAACAGACTTCGGGATAGTATTGCTATGGATCAACTTGCGTCTTTGTTTGCTGAATGTGCAATAGCCGATGCGCAATCTTTGAATCCTGAGCAGCCTACATTAAACGCTAGAGGATCAGCAGTTCACGTTGATGTTAATGGGAACTCCATACTGGCAGAAACAGGCAGGATGCAAATTGTTTTAGATGCCTTCTCTGATGGGAGCAGCTTTATCTGTTTACAATGTGGAGGTCTTGTCAGTAACCATCGTAAAGATGAGCACTATGCATACTGGTGTAGCAAAATCTGAAGTCCAGGAACATACCATCTTCCTTTTCAGAAGTTGACCATCCTTTTTCAATGATCCTCACTGTGTGGTAACTTTCTTGATTCATGGGTGTTTCGTAGTAGATATATGTCAAATACAGCACAACCAATGAAACTGCAAATCCCTGATCTTATGATTTAAGGGGACCTTGAGGTAGGTAGAAAGTTAGAGGTGATAGCACAAACCTGTACTCTTATATGACCAAGTACTCAACGTTTGCCTTGTTGTAATCATTTGATTCCATCATCCAGGAATTTCTGTTAAAACCGCAATTTAGTTTTTGTGTGAAAATATGCCGTTCCTTCCTAAGAAATGCGGCTCTGACTTTCATGTTTTTACTGGTTTTATGACCAAATGACTTTTGACGCAGAGGTCTTTGCACTCCAACTTTGGAAAGGAAAGCTCTGAAAGTTTTCTTATCCATGGTGGATTGTTTCCGCAGAATGTAATCAAAGTTGTAAACTTAAAACAACAGAGGCATAAAAGGCATCAGTCATCGGAATCCAATTTCACATGACGCTGGTTTTTCGATTGTGCAGTCTTGTTTTCCTGCTGGTACAATCACGTTTTTAACGCTTTTTTGCATCTAGAATTGCTGGTCATGCATTCGGAAAGAGAGATCATCAATTTATACAATTAATTAAGCCTTGGGAGAAAGTAGAGAGACAATTGTCGGAACACGAGATACCCTCTATAGTATAAACATTCAATTGCTGTACTGACTTTTGTAACAGATTACAGATGTATACAGAGAACTCACAAAGACTTAATTACAAATAAAAGACGGTACGTTTACAAATTTCTCTCACAGGTGTGGTTTTCTAAGAACACACTAGAGACACTGTATTAACCAAAAAATCAGAGTAGGACCCTTTTTTTATATAAATTTGTGAGATTTTTCCCAGATTGTTGTTATTGAACAATATATACCAAACATTGAAGACACATGAAGTGAAAAAAGCCACTACCTCCTAGCTAATGCCATCTAGGGTTCTCATGTGTCTTCTCGATTACCCTTTCCGAACATTTGAAGTCGTCATCTTGCTTTACAAGATGCTCCCAGTGTAGCCATTGTGGCCAAATTTCAAAGATGAAGAATCTAAAGCTTTCAGAACCATCTCATGCAACATATAACTCATCAGCAGCAATCTTCACCACACTGCATAAGGATTAGATAAAGACATCAAATTGGATCATTTCTGTCAAACTTGTTCTCAAGTATGGCTTTATTCACTTATAAATCTTTGATCTAGCGCCGACTTTATTCAATAAATTCATTTATTTGACCCGTTGCTCCTGAGAAGAAATTTATTTCCCTGGTTATAAGCTTTTTTCAAGTGAAATAGCAGAAAGTTAAAACCAGTTTCAGATGAGATACCTTATTAGATGCATTCTGTATTCTTGTAAAGTAAAAAGTGGCAAATAACTTGCCTATATATAGATCTACGTGTGCTCCATGTAGCAGGCTGGGATTGTACTTTTAGGCCAAAAATGAGTCCTGAGGATGGAAGAATCTGCTGACTGCAGAACATCAGACCATACGCGTCAGGGAATATGGACGAGGCTTTGTTCTAATGATTGTTTCATCACTCTGCCTAATCAGTTCTGACAGTCTCCATGGTTTCTGCCACTTCCATTTGAATTGCAAAAGCCACTGGTGATGACTTCTCTTCCATCTCCACAGCTTCCCTCCTTGTCCTGCACCTGTTAGTTTTCTCGTTGGCAGCTGACCAAGGGGTACCGTCTGCAACAACAATGAATTCAATTTGTTGATGAACACTTAACGCAGATCTAGTACCATTGCAAAAGAAAGGTAAGGAAATAGACCTTTCTTGATTGATCTATAAATGCTGCTGATGCTCTGACAGAACCATTAGCAATTCCTGGTGTATATTTTAGCTGCTTCTGTGCCGGCACAGGAATTGGAGATAAAGGACCATTCATATCATCAGCTATGTGTTTAGGTGTACTGTGGAAACTAGCATGCTCCTGGTCGGCCTGAGAAAAATTGGTATAGTTTCAGAAGAAAATGTCGGTGAATTAGCGTGTGCATATATAAAAGAAAACTAACTGAAACTGTGAAAAGAATCAGCAATGAACATGCAGTGCAATCATAATTCTTCTTATGGGTAATAGGAAGCATAATAGTGCATACTGGAGAAGCACAATTCAGATCCAGAACATGCACTTGTAGTTGCAATAACAAAGTGTACAACTTTTACATGATGCATGAGAAGAACGGCAGGGAAAAAAGAAGACCATACTGATGTTGCCAAAGCAATTGAAACAGCCTGCTCTCTCAATTGTAGATCCTTCTCTACTTCTTTCCTCCGAACTTCACTCTGCCGCAACAGGGTTACAAGTTCTTTAAATTGTTCTTTCATCTCTTTGATTTCCAATTCCTTCTCCCACAATTGGCACCTTGCATCTCCAAGAGAATTAAACATATACTGAAGCAAGTTTTTTGCATCTCCCATTGAACGCAGCTGACTCCAACGCCCACGATTAGTGAAGGCACGCTCCCTCTCTTCTGCCTCTGAAAGTTGGGAAGCCATTGATACAAGTGAATTGGATGATATGACTAGCATGCTCTCTAGCGAATATATTCTCGCCATTCTGGCATTTGGTGACATGGAAGACGCCCTGCTGATAAAAAAGACAACTTCTGATATCACAACACTGAATTCAGGTATTGCTATTCAATTGAGTTGATAAATTTATTTTATTGGTTTTTGGAACACACAGGAAATAATGAGAACTGCTAAAAGTTAAATGGCTTTTGTGGAACTCATACCTAGCAAATCCATTTTTCCCTCTTGGAGGACTTAGGCCCTTTGAAGCAAACTCATCCACCTGCTTCAACATGGCCAGTTCTTCTGCCAATGCAGCTCTCCTGTAAAGCACGGCATCAGCTAACACAATACCCAGTATACTATATGACCACTTGAGTGCTAAAATTAAATACATACACTTGGCTTTGCTTCTCATACTCAAAGCGAACTTCATGTACATTCACCATAACTTCTAGCTCATGATCAAGCCACCGCTGTAAGGACTTCTCATTGGTCTGCACACGCAACCGGAATGAACATAAGCTGTAATATAATGAGAATTAAAATTGCACCAATTCAGAAGATTATCTAAGACAAGTACCTGTCCATTTGTTCCTCCATTGCTCAAAGCTGGAAGAT
Organism: Erythroxylum oxycarpum; assembly: GCA_025629785.1. Taxonomy (NCBI): domain Eukaryota; kingdom Viridiplantae; phylum Streptophyta; class Magnoliopsida; order Malpighiales; family Erythroxylaceae; genus Erythroxylum; species Erythroxylum oxycarpum. Next base: position 2,924,773 of record JAOTAZ010000002.1, on the reverse strand, counting down.
TGTACACCATCAGTATTTTGATTTATAAAAGGAAAAATAATAAGCGATCAGCTCTGTATTTTCAGTAAGTACAAAGCCTCCTGATATGGCACTCAAGAATTAAACATAGACAGAATAGACTTAAATGATTTTATTGTTGAATGTAATGTGCCCTCCATACGATGAGATATACATGTACCAGGACAGAGCATCCGTAGATTGGAACCTATGGTAAATATTTATGCATGAAATCTACCTGAGTTATCACGCACAGAAGATTTACGTGCTTCAAGCAGCTCTTTTAGCCTCTTGGTGGCCATTGCAGCCTCCTCGGTCTTTCTCTGAAGAACCTGAAGTAAAGAAGAATGTTATGAGCACGATAAGTCAATAACTTCAAAAGAGAATAGTGATCTTCAACTGCATTGTTGAAGATCAGACTTAAGTGTATTACCATAGTTATATTGTTTCATAGAAAAGAGTACATTTCAAAACACCAGAACATAAGTGTATTGTCTGTGTACATGTTTTCCCACTATAGACTGGATTCTTTGTGATTTGTACACACTGAAAAAGTATGCAAGTTAGAAAATTAAGCTCACCAGTTTCTGACGCTGGTTTAAAGCTTGCAATTTATGCCTTTCGTATTCATTTCTTCTTCCTTCTTTTCGTAACTGCAACACGAATATATAAAGGATTAAAGAAGAAAATGAAATTGATATTTACAACAAGTGCAAAGATATAAGTGCCAAAACATTATGCTTAAAGTTTGTGAGATGCAAAATCCTCAAAAGATTATTGCAACACTTGTGAAAAAAGCTTCTACACATTAAATAGACGAGATCAAGATGAAATAAACTAAAATGAACAAGGAAAAGCACCTGTAACAGTTCCTTTTCCCGGGAAGCTTTCCACTGTCGAAATTGCTCTGCCTCTTGTTTAATTCTATGTAGTAATTGAACCTACCCGATGGGTGGGGAAAAAAAGGAAAAAGTAGGAACTTAAGCAATGATCACACAGAGGAAAAACACAATGCAACTTCAGCAATAGTGCCAGATATTTCACCTTTTGGGATTTTATAGACTGAATTTCATCTTGCAACCGCTTGGCTGCTTCATCACTTTTTTGCTTTTGCTTCAAGAGCTGTACCTGGTTCTCTTGTTTCTTCTTAAGCTCCAGAATCTGAAACACATGAAGAATGGTAACAATGAAAGTGCTACCCCAAGAAAAAGAGAAGCAATATGTAGGTGCTTATTCACCTGTGCTTCCAGCGATTTTAATTTCTGGGAATGAATATCTTGCAACTTTTGTGCCTGTCCATCAGAACTAGATGAAAGGTTCTCAATTTCAGCTAATAATCGATCCCTTTCTTGCTGCAGCAACAAAATAGGTGAATGAATAAACTTCCTGTTCTCAGTGAAGCTAAGATAAGTTAGTAAAGTGTTATCTAAACCTGAGCAGCTCTTTTTTCATCCTCTAACTCTACAATTTTCTTGCTGAAGTGTTGCTTGAGTGCTTCAGTATCAATCCCTCCAAAAAGTTTCATCTCTGACTGCTCAGACAGACATAAAAAGCACACATTGTCAATCATTATAATCAATACTGTTAGTTATCCTTATAAGCAATATGGAAGCACATTACTGAAGACATACTCTCATGGACAGTAATGATTACCGATAGTTATGCATCTATTAAAAGCTCCGAGAAACAACATTCATTCTCTTATTTTATACTCCTACATTTTCCCGTGATAAGCAGTTAAGGTGGCAGCAATGTGAGCAAAAAGTAGAGAAAACTTATGAGCTTCCATTGTCCATATATTACCAAGGTTTCTTCAACAAAACTTTGGGATAAATTAAGTTTTTAGTTGCATATTCTTTGTTGGATTTTGGACATGGCCATATAATAATTATTATGTGTTATGGTCAAGAAATCTTGGCTAAATGTGTTTGTTCATGAAATATATGCTCCTTTCATCACAAGAAAACAAAAATTTTAGTTCTAACCTCTTTCTCCTCCAACCGTCTATTCAACTCATGCAACTCTTTATCCATGGTATTCTGCAGAAGTGTATGCTCCCACTCTTTTGCTACTTCTTCATCAATTTCTCTGGAGTCTGCAGTTAAAATTGGTATTACTACTGTGCTATAACTGGCCAGATTACTCCAAACAGAATTGTTAAAACCTTAAGCATAGCTAGTTTTGCTTTAAAAGGTTTGAGCATCACGGAGGACAAGATAATGAATTGTAAAAAGCTAGTGAATTAAAAGCAAGAACTGAAATTAACAATGAAATCATTTTCAGTCTGGAGTTTTACGTGCTATGGTTTCGCCCATTTGATAATCTGATGAGTCGATACTGCACAGACTCCTTTTGAGCCCATCACTTTTCACAGAACAGGAACTACCATCCTGAATAATCAAATATTAGATTAACTTACTTCATCCAATAGGTAAATTTAGGCTTACAATTGGATTCAAAGGTACTTGAAACAATTCAATATGACATTGATGGCAGAATCTCATATATATCAATGTAGGTGGAAAAATACTGAGCTAAAAGAATCTCCACAGTAACAGTTGACATACTTGAGCATCTGTTTCGCGTTGCTCAACAGTAGTACATCTACTGCGGCATTCATGAAGTTCTCGGCAAAGATCCTCATTAGCAGCTTCAAGCCAAGCAATCCTTTCCTTGAGAACCTACAAGAATAGCTTGTTACATGAATAGTTCATCCAAAATTGATCACCACTGGAGAGAGATTTTTAAGGGAAGAAATAGTGGCATCTTAAACAGAATCTTGAGATTGACCTATTGAGTTGAATAAATGATTCACATAAGTATATACCTGAACTTCGTCTGGCGAGCATCCTCCTCCTCCTCCTCGGGCACAAAGTTCAGCTTGCAAATACTCTAGTTGTTGGCGCATCTTTAGCATTTCACTGGACGTTGGATCTCTGTTGACCTGCCAAGGATATAAATAGAAAGACTTCATACACGAAACCTTGATGATAGGATCATGTCCTCAATCATGTTGAAGCAAAATGGGAAATATTATTATCCAAAGGAAACTTACAACAGGCTTATTTTTAATATTACGAGCACGATTTGCATACTTTAGCGTGTTGAGGGTTTCCTCAGCATTGATATCAGCAGGACTAATGCAAGCTAAGAAAGGGACAATATAGATGAAATTAGAGAAACGTGGAATTTGCCAAGGTAAAGAGGGGATAAGGTCCAAAAGGAAACAGACTAATTAAAGAGTAGCTTTTCTTATTAGTATGCTAAACAGAATAACGAAACAACCAAAATACCTATCATAACAGTTCTGCTATTTCCACCAAGTGAATCCTGCCAAAAGAAACATGCAAGGTTCAGAGAAGAAGCATAAAGATGAATCTTATGCAAATGATAAACTGGAAGAAAGCATCCACAAGCATCTGTTGCAGGTTCATCTGGATATAGGTTATACCTTGTGACTTTTTATACCAGGCAACACCCTAACATTGCCAGCTAAGTTTCATTTTCATTGATGCAAGGCAATCTTTTAGTTGAAAACCTGATAATATCTAAATAACTGGGATCAAAGTAACTAGATTAGACCAATACTACTCAAGAAGAGGATAGACAGCATGAGATTCATAGCAGAATGGCAGGTTTTTAAGTGTTTTTCCAGAGATGAAACTCAGAATGTCCCTTTGTTTAGCATCTTTTTTATGGCCCTAAAGACATGCAATTCTACGTTTCTCAGATGTGCCTACTGTACCTGCAAAAGACGAGTAAGTTTACTATCACGATAAGGAACATGAACCCCTTCTTTGCGCTTTTTTTCATCGCCAAGTGCACTAATAACATTACCAAGTGCAAGAAGGCCCTTGTTTATGTGAACTCCTGTTAAATGAATAAACAGTTCATAAACTACAATTTTAGAGCAAAGTGAATTAATTGGCAATGATTTGGGGCAGTGCCACCAACCTTCTTTAAATCTCAAACCATCAGAGCCTGTTCTCTTGGCTCGCTCTGATCCAGCAAGGTCAACTAAATGTAATTTTGCACATAGATATTCTTCATTGGCACTTCCATTAAGACTGTTATCTTCTGAGATAACTGGACTGAGCTTACGCATCTGCTCTAATGTGATGGTAAATATTGCATGTGATCGACTACAGACACAAATATATGAAAATAACTGTCATAAACCATGCCTAACAGTAAGGAACCTTTAGATGCAGCATATTTAAATATATAAATGCTATGCAAAGGTATACAAATAACAAGATGCATGACCCACCTAGACTGATTGTTCATGTTTGTACTCCCTGTTGCCCTACTCAAAGATCCTTGTTCCAGGCAAGCAGCCATTTCCTTAAAAGTACTGACACTGACCTCGGTAGATCCTGCCAATGTTATCACACCATTTGATGACTCACGAATTTGTATTGCTGGTTTGCCTACGATAGTTGCTTTGCCCGTGTGGCCATTTGCAGCATCTAATTTGTTCACAGAAGTGGAATCCAGCAAATCTCGAACTTCTTCTTTAAGAATCTTTCAAATTAAAAAGTTTTCAGTTAAGAAGTTTGTAGCATAGATCCCAAATCTGAGATACATACATTTGATATAACTGTGTAGATAATAAAGCATTTCAGAGCAATAATTTCCCAGGAAATTCAACCATCTCTTTCCAGAATTTTGAAGATGTTGCTCAAAACTATAAGAGAACATAATAAGAATTCAGCAATAGTTTCAGAACTGAACTAGGAGCTGACAAATATGTACACTCAAATGAAGGGAAAAATAATAACAAAGAAGCTCGATTTACACATTCTAAAGATAGTTGAGACATGAAAACTAATTTCTTGGTATAAAAGTTATCTAGTAAACCACATATACTATATACTGCAGATTTTTCAACTGATTTGTAAGAGACAAAAGCATGTCATTATCTATTAACAAACACATACACAAAGCCACAAAGGGGCACCCACAGAAACAATACAGACACAGAATTAAGTGCTCATAACATGAATGCACTGGGGTTCTGGAGGACAAATAGACGATTTGACAAACCTCAATGAAAGAAACATGCACTTGGAATTCTGTCTGATGCTTTAATGCTTCGATCTTGCTGAATAACATATTCATAACTAGAGGTACTACCCCTATTTGGCAGCCATCTTTGAAGCCAGTACCCATTGTATATGTCTTACCAGAACCTGTCTGAAAACCATTAAAAGCAAACATAAGGGAAAACGGACATGTCAAAGCATTAGTGATCCTCTTGACCAAATTTTAAATAGAAGATAAATTCTCACCTGACCATATGCCAGAACAGTAGCATTATATCCATGGAATAGGCCATCAACTAGAGGGGCAACACATTCCTCAAACATGGCAGATGGTGGAGAACCAGTACTACCGTAGACATGATCAAAAGTAAATGAATGTGTGCCTATCTGTACCTGCACCATGATCATAGCCAACCGATAGTCTCAGACATTTAACTGGATATCAGGGACAAAGTATCTATGGTTCCCAGAAAACACAGAAGTCTTAAAAGGGATCTGAAAATATTGAGTAAACATGAAAGATATTAATGCTTTGACAACGTGAACAATGATGAAAGGAATGAAAGGACAAGATTATACACAGTTCACAAATTAAAAAATACAAAGTTTGTCATATTAGATTGTTATTTACAAAAACTAATTTGCTTTTTTTGGCATCTTCTAGATGTGGAAGCTCTTTGATTAAAACTGCATAATAGAGGGACTAGAAACTGATGTGTACAACCCAACCGAAATAAACAATAGAAGATGCGTTTGGAATCCAATAGTATACGACAATAAACTTCCTGAAAGATAAATTTTTCGATATGTTTTACTAATCCTTCCAAACAAAGCAATTACTTTCATTTCCAGAGTAACATAATTAATTCGTTGAATTGAAGAAAGAAAGTTGTTAGACGATTCTGACATTGGAATCTAACAAAACAGAGATAAGCTAAGAGCTTTTTGTGGAAAAAATACTATCATCTAACGATGGCAAATTACTGAAAAGGATAGAAGAAATACACCCAATGAAGGGAGACTCAGACCATCATATTGTTCGATTATAATAATTAAACAGAGCAACCTACTACCTCCACCACACCAAAATCAAAAGCCACAAAAGCATGCATAAAAACACACAAGAAGAAGAAGAAGAAGAAGGTAGAGACTAAGTTAATCTCAGAATTCAATTCCTTAAACTGATTAGTTAATAATTCACAGACTTCTGTAAAATTCGATGAAAGACCATTTAGATATTCCAAGAATTTTTCCCAACAAATTTCTAAATTCCACGAATTTCCACACCTACAACGGAGTCTATGATGATCCTTTAATAACGAAATGAACCGTGTTTGAAACTTGTAAGCTTAGCTTTGTCCACTCAACAACCATGAGATAAGAATCTTGTCTATTCAACGAACCTATCATATTATCATGCAAGTTTTTTCTTTAACTCCATCAAATTTCCCAATGACATAATGATAAAAATTTTCAATTTACTATCGCCGATCAATTATGGAAATGTCAGGCGATGAATGACATCTGATCTAAAGAGGGACAGTAGCAGAACACTCTTCCAAGTCAAACATTCCAGCGTTACATTTCCCATTTTGGACAAAGTAAACGTAATCCTTAGTCACTATTTCCGAAGATCTAGATCTCACAGACCGACTAAAACTTCCATTTTGATGACAAAGAAAGCCAAAAACACCAGTCACTTTAGACAACCAGTAACCATCCAATGGAAAGCACCAGAATAAACAAGCCAATTTCCACAAGTTACACCGACATTGTAATTCCCACATTCTTTAGAGGAAGCGTACCTGAGGCTTCCCCGGTACAACAGTGACACAGTCTTTACATCCCTGAGCACGCTCATCCGCGATGAGCGGTCTGACATGAACTGCAACTTTAACACAACAATCCTCTGTAGAACCATTATGACTGCTCGGAGAAACAGGCACGGTAGCAGTAGAAGCAGCAGATAGAGGTGGCTCCATAAAGAAAGGTGGAAAAAAATCAAGTCTTTAGAGACAGAAATTTACAAGATGAAATTAAGAGAGTTAGAAGCAGATGGTGTCCAAAAGATCAGTTTGTTTCTCTGACAAAAAAGAACCCTGTTCGTTGTCTAAAAAACTTGAAGAAGTACTTAGGACAAGAAAGTGATATTGCAACCGCAACAAGAATAACAGTAAAGTAGAAGTAGATAGACCAAGAGAAGGTATGACTTGGGTTTATTTCCTTTTCCTCAGATAGTGTACAAGATTGTTGTCCTTAGGAGAGAATGCGTGCATGTGGTGTTACTGGTAAGAGAAAAGAGAAAGGGGCAGTTGGGGAATTATAGGAAGTACAGCAGTTGTAGCGGCAAGGAGTAGACTGTAGAGAGATATAGAGAGGTGAGACTCAAACCGCAACAACTAACCACTTCCACTATCATTTTCCTTGGTCTTTACTACTACTTGTCCACTTGCTACTGTGCCTTAACAGACCACCACCACCAGCAATTTCAGCCATAGCCCATGACAGTTGTGTTGTGCGGTAAAATACTTTCACGACACTCTTTCCCATTCTGCCCCTCCCTCCCTCTCTCTCACACACCTTCATTCCAACCACACATAGGGAGTAAATAACGACATAGATACATATTAATACATATATATATATATATATATATATATATACATCGTTATGTGTATATGTACTTCTATATATGTATATATATAATCTCCCTGTTTCTAAAGCAATTTGCTTTTATTTACTTTATTTATATGATGAATATGGGAGGCAACTGTAAAAGACTGTGTATTATGATGTTTATGTTTGATGATTGTCCCTCCCAAGAAATGGATGTGGAAAAAGGAGAAAGAGGGCAACTAGCACAGACACACACACAGCCACGTGATGGCCAGTCAATTGAACGATTCCGGAGGAGTTTACGGCACGAGGAGTATCTGTTCTGTAATCTGTATCCGTGTGGAGTAAGTGTGTATCTGTCTGTCTCCACATAATGTTTAATATCTACTGAACTTTCGGTACCCAAATTCCTTCTTGCATTCAATATTTGTGCTTGGTTTCTACATTGTTGGTCTGGAATTTAGGGACCCATTTAGGAAATTTAATACTTTGGCTTCTTATTCCACAGAAAAAACGTAAAAAGAATCCATCTTGCAAGTCCTTAATGAGAAGGCAAAACTTGTGGAATTAGATGGTTGATTGTTGACGAGGGAATTAGCGTATTGTCATCCGTGACGGATGAAGAGAAATAGAGATTGGCATGACCGAAAGGGCCTGAGTAAGAAGAAAAGAAACATAAAGAGAGAAGGGAGGAGAGGGAAAAGAGACCCACAAGATGTACATAGCCAGCTGGTGGTCTCACACTCTCACATGGTCTTGTTTGCGACTGTATAATCCTCCTGTGGACCCCCACTCTTCACTGGGTCAGAACTCGCAACTCCTTGCAGTCTGGTCCCATGTTTGCTTACAGATTTTCTGGCGTTTAATTAATTTCAGGTCTTCCGTCTCCTGTTAGCTTTTTAAGGTTGATCATCATCGTCATCATCCTTTGTATGTGTGTCACCGATCACTTTTAACATGCACAGATCAATTCATCTTTTTTATGTAAAATCAAAATGACCCATCTCCTACCATTGTCTTCCAGTGACGTACCTTATACTAATTTCCTTTTTAATGCTAATTTACTTTCTTATCTGTGACTTTTCGTCGAGCATTTGAGTATCAGGGAACAGTTACCTGTATTTGGTGCAGTTTTCTTCAACACGCCAAGGGAAACAATCGGTGGTTGTTACAATTGATGGATAGCTAGGATGGTATCAAAAGAAAAATGCGTTTTAAGTTAGATGAGCTAGCTCAATCAGTGCCATTGAAACAATGACAGTGCTCGTAATTTTCCTAATCGGGTTCAAAACCCATATCTTCTCCTTTGTTTTTATTCACAACAATACTGGATTAGGATTCAAAGTCCACATGATATGAGGCTACTAATTATAATTAGGACGATCTTTACATGGGATTCATGTATTGATTAAAGATAACAAGAGTTTATAGGAGGCTGATAGGTTCTTCTCACCTTATCATAATGGAGCGTGCCAAACCTTTTGGAGTGGGCCTCAGCTTAAAGTATGGTTTCATCATTTCCCCTTTTCTCGTGGCCTAACAAGCGAGCACTAACCACACACCAAATCCTGAAAAACATATAAGAAACATCAAAATCTTGACGAAGTGTTTGTCATCAAACAGTTGAATGACCATGGGGAGGAGTATAGTTTCCGGTGATTGGGAAGTTAACTTAATTTTGTGTATTTTCACACATCCCTTTCCATTTGGTAGACTCCAAGTTAAGCAAACTTTCAGTGTCTGCAACTGTCTTTGCTGCTTTATTCTCAAGGAAGAAAATGGAAGGAGAAGAAAAAACAAAAAAGAAAAGCTGATCCAATTGCAAAGATCCAAAACCCAAGTTTCCATTGCCCAACCTAACTCTCCATTCATTGGATTTTTCCCTATCTGACCGTTGGCTTAGAAGCGGACCAAACAACAACTACGTAGAGGACCCTCCATTTTCTAGCTGATTAGATTAGAGCAGTCAGTTTAGTCGGTCTTAATTAACTTAAACCATACCAGTTAGCTTTAAATTCCCACGTTTTGAACCTAACGCACTAACTTCCAATGAGTTTAAAACAAGTAATTGAGTAAAGCTAATGTGTTACACTTTTGACTAAGAACCTACATCTCATGTATATTTTGTTGCTCATGTTCTGCTCCTTGTTTTGTTTGTTCGCGTCGGTTTTGTGATTTTACTTGTAGGATACGTGTACGAGGTGAGCATTATTCGGGCCGGATCGAATAATTCGGGTAAGAAAATTCTAAAGTTTGGGTAATTCGGACCGGCCCGGGTGTTACTCGAATTATTTTCGGGCCGGGACGGGTAAGGTAAAAAAATTCAAGCCGGCTTGATTACCCGAATTAGGTTTAAAAAAATTGTGAAATAAGGTAATTAAGATAATTCGGGTAAATCGGTCCGGGATAATTCGGGTAAATCGGGGCGGGTAAGTTCGGG
>JAOTAZ010000002.1:2875853-2886575 GCA_025629785.1 Erythroxylum oxycarpum | reverse complement strand
TGAAAAACATTGACGAATTTAAAATCTAATTGAAAAAAGAGATAGTTTAATACAAATTAATTTATTTATTTTAATTTATAAGAAATTATTAATTTATAGATTTTTTATTTTTTAGTTTAATTTATTTTAAATAAAAGTGATTAATTGTCATTCCAAATTTTTTTATTTTTTTTTAATCATCGTAAATAGCAATGCCGATCAGACTATTACTCGCCACAGGACTCGGCAGTGATTTACGTGGAAAATGTTGCAAAAACTTGTGGTGAATGGGGATCGAAGGTGGGGAAGGGCAATCACTTGGAAGATATGCTTAGTATGTGAAGCCAAAAAATACGACTCAAAGCTCATACATCTAATCTTAATGATATTGTCAACATTTTCCATCATTATCTTACCCATTTTCTCGACAAAGCTCGAATGACACCTGGCCAATAGATTTTAACCTTCTAAAAGGCATCACTTTCGCTTGTAATTGATCCCTCTTTCTCTTAAGTACTGCTAGCTAGCTACTAGAAAAGAGGCTTTTAATCCTTGTATTAACTTTTTGCTTTTCACTTTCGTACCATTTCTTAACTATTACCACTAATCATGATTAGCTGTTAATGTTTACCCATTTTCTTCACTAATGCAAGCCATCAACCGCATGGATTCATCCGCTACATTGTACAGTAATCCAAGTTAAGCTATTTAAAAGTTAAAAAGAGATTTTAGTATAGACAGTGATTACATTGTTTAGCATTATAAAATAAGTAAACCTTCAAGGTTGGTGAGATGACTCCTGAATCCAAAACATTAAAGGCAACCTGTCAATGGTATAGAACCCATCAGAAGTTTAAAAAGTGAGCTGTTCAGCAACTGCAGGCAATTTTGTCAATGGGATGTTGAATTATTGAACGCCCTGAAGTAAAAATCCATGGTCGAATGTGATAAAGAGGAAAGAGTCACATCGTCCCGGCAACCAAATCTTCGTTTTTTGAATTCTTGTTCACCAGAGGTCATGGAATTGGCCAGTTAGATGCATGAAATTTACACTAGAGTCGTGTCTCAAAGAACTTTGCTACGTACGTTCACATGCATGAGAATGTTTGTCTAGGTCTAACTACTACTTGAAAATCAGTGACTTGTTTATGAAAAATGGGAAGTCCGGTGGGTTAAATTCCACAAATCCATGCTTCTTCCCCCACACAAATCAATGCAAATTTGATAACACTTGTTTATATACACTTTTCTTGTAACGGATAAGGATCATCTACTGTTAACAATGAACGGTGCTGGTTTTCAACTTTTAGTACTGGAGATGATTGAGAAAGAAATGCATTTCATATTACTTAAGATTTTCTTCTTACCGTATTTTCCCATCTCTCCGTTTCATGAGCATATAAATAATAATCAGTGCTAAATATCAATATAATTCTAATTCAGTAATTTGTTTAATGATTCAATGTTTTGTTAAAAAACAACAACAATATTAAGTAAAAATCTCCTATCAAGTAAAAATCTTATTAAATATAGAATTTAAGAACGTTTAGTAATACGCAATAGAGAGGCTATTTTGTTGAAAAATATATAATAAATACATTATTCAAGTTTGTTAGGATATATATTATATAACTTTTATTTAGTTTTGACATCTTATTTATTGATTGGACATATAAGACATTAATTAGATAATGATTTGGATTCAAAACTCTATTGATGATAATCTTCTAGTTGTGATAGAGTTTTATCTCTAATTGATGTGTATCTTGGCAAGATGTGCTAGTGAGTATCATGTATGATTCTATCAATAAAAGATGTGCATCTTGTATGGGAGTCTTCTAATCAACTGTGTAGTGAGGAGTTAATTGAAATTGAAAATAGATATATGCTGCGTCGTGGATGTGCTCCTGCGATGTGTGAGAAAAAGTGTGCGTGTTGCTTCTCTACGCACTGCTTCTTTGCTTCTCCATGCGTGTTGCTTCTTTGCTTCACTGCGTGTTGCTTCTGTGCTTTTCTTGAAGGACGATGATTTCTTGAAGCTGGCTAATGGTCAACTCAATCCTCAAATAGCATTTATGAGGTCGTGTGAAAAATGGAGGTTTTGAGACCTAAAAATTGGATTTCCTTCGTTTAAACTCTAATCGTTTCAACAATAGTATATTATCACCTATGGGATTTTTAATGAAGATATTGAAGTTTCACAGCAGATCTTTCGAAGAATAAATTTCCGTTCTTTCATTGATGAAGTAACATATTTAGGGAAATTGTTTTTCTATCTTAAGTGTATTTAGTTTTTGTTCTTTATTATTATAATCACTTGAGTTATTCATTTATTGTTCATTCGTTAAAGATTGATTGAAAAAATTATTTATTGAGGTTGACATGAGTCGGTCTTGTTATTGGGTATGAAATTCTTTCACAGGTAGTGAAGACAAAGGATAGTATCAAGGGTTGAGTGGTGTTGGCTTAGTAAAGCCCATGTATAAAACTATTGTCGTAAGTAAAAAAAATTAAGCTGGGTTAGGCTAGGCAAAATATGTTAAATTTTATTTTTTATTGCTTTTGTTTTTGTTTGTGCTAAAGAAGTCTACAGTAAAATTAGAAAGTTTGCGAAATTATCACCTCCTTCGGTTTTTCAAAGTTGTTAAATCTATTCGTATATAAAATTCATTGTTAAATCTATTCGTATTGGCATATGAAATCCCTAAGTCTTTTTTTGTATTTTAGACGTTACACAAGAAAAATCATGGAATGTTAAAAGTAATTATCCCTACATAATCATTTAACAGCTTTAATTCCCTATAATTAAACGGACCTCGGATTGAATTTCTGGATGAGGGAGATAGAACTGACCAAAGATTCTCATAAAGGAGTCATCGAATTCCTGTCTATCCTTCCAATCCATACATAGGCCCCTCTCAAAGAGACAAGACGAAGCGCACGCATGAATGCGAAAATTTGTTTAATCTTTGAGGAACATTGGAGATTCATTATTTTATGGCAATGATTCTGAATTCAGAGAACCGGCTCTTTCTCTGTCTCGCCTGAAATACCCAATTGCACGTGGCAAAGCCAATCAGTACTTCAGTCAAAAGTCTCCGTGATTGGAGTCATTAACCAGGCCAAGCTGAGTTTCACCTGGAACTGGAACACGTTATCTTTGTACAGACATGATTAATTATCATTATCTCCCATATGGATGGTTAATTAATAATACGTACTTATCATCACCTAATCACTGGTTGATCAATAAATACATCATACATACAAATGATAAAAGTGTGTAAATTTTCACTTATAATATCTATATAAACACCATCATGGGATGGTATTTGGGAAGTGGTGCTACAGATCCTGAAGTGGAGGAGTTGGATTTGCATGCACTTTGGTTTCTCGACATTCCTGACTAGTTAAAGAAGTCACCAATAGTTTAATATCAACCCGTATCTTATGAAAGCAAATGGAAGTTGTTTTGGGATTGGAGGAATCTCGTCTCATTCCTTATTATACTACCATCTCCATTCTCCACTTAACTTTAACTGAGAGATAAACACACAAAAGAAAAAGAAAGTGAAAAGAAGGTTGAGAGAGAGAGAGAGCTCAGAGCCACCGAAAAGCATGGACACTTATCATGAAAACAAGAAAAAAAACGAACCTGATTAGACTGACCAACCCACACGCATATACACACTCTCCCTCTAACTCACTCACTTACTCACATGCCCACACTACACGACTATGGTATCCTCTCGTCTCGGGCTGTGACTGTGTTTTCTTTTTGCTTTTGGTTTTATTGGAAAAAAAATGGAAGAAAACCTCCAAGTCAACCTGGCCTCATGATTTGGTCTTTGCGTTCTTCCAAGCACATACTCCCAAACCCCACATAATTTGCTTCGTCTATATAATTGGGGGTCACTCTCTGTCTCGTGATCATCAGTCCTCCATATCCATGGGAATGAGCATGAAGGTGCACCAGTTAGCTCGTGGATTCTGGGATCACGAACCCTCTCTCTCGCTTGGTTGCAAACGTTTACGGCCTCTTGCTCCTAAGTTGCAATCTAACTCTAGTACTACTGTTTCCTCTTTCGATCTCAAGAGCTTCATTAGACCCGACAGTGGTCCTAGAAAAATTGGGTCTCCTACTAACGACAAGAAAGATTCCCCTCAGGTGATCATCCCTCGCCTTCCTCGCTCGACACAGACATTCCTGCTTCTTCTGACTATGTTGCTGTTTTTTTTTTAATTTAACAAGTAATGAGACGACATAAACCTTTTGAGGTCTTGTCTTGAAAGTTGAAACTTATCGGTGAAAATAATAATTGTCGCAGGTGGAAACACATCCAGGAGGGACGCGATGGAATCCTACGCAAGAACAGATAGGAATACTGGAGATGCTGTATAGAGGAGGAATGAGAACACCAAACGCACAGCAGATTGAACAAATCACTGCCCAACTAAGCAGATACGGCAAGATTGAAGGCAAGAATGTATTTTACTGGTTTCAGAACCATAAAGCACGCGAGAGACAAAAGCAGAAGCGAAACAGCCTTGGCATAAGCCATAGTCCTAGAACGCCGACCCCACTTACTACCATATCGTTAGACTCTAGGGTACGTCAGAGATCTTTTAACTTGGTTTCTTTCCCTTCAATAGCTACCTACCTAGCTAGATTCTGATTCTTGTTGTTACAACGTATACTATAATGCAGGGAGGAGTATTAGAGAGAGATGATGATAGTCCATATAAGAGAAAGTGCAGAAGCTGGGGATTTGAGAGCTTGGAATTAGAAGAAAGTGATAGGTCATCATGCAAAGAGGGTCAGGGAGATGGAACTCTGGAGCTCTTCCCATTGCACCCGGAAGGCAGATGAAGGGGTTTGAACTTTGAACCGAAAAAAAAAGAAAAACATTTTTCATTCTCGATTCCCAACTTTGGTTCTCTTCAGTTCACTTGTGATATGATGCTTATGATCTGCTTTTAATTGACGATGATGTGCTGGCTTTTCTTTCTTTATTTCTTTGTTTCGAGAAAGAAGAAAGACGAGTTGTCTCTTTGTACCTTATTTCTGACTTGGAATCAAAGCTTAACTCCATGCATCCACTCTTCGATCCAATCCCCGAGATTGGTCTGTGTGCGTGTAATCTTTTCTTTTGACTAGAGGGAGAAGCAAGCTTGTTAAGACAAAGCTTTTCCGTTTAAAAGTGGTAATACGGACACTGAAGTCCACGCACCTACTGTTCTCAAGCTCTCTGTCCATCGTCGGCACGTTTTTTAAGATTCAAATGGGAAAAGCAGGAGTGTCCATCTCCATCCTCCGTCGTCCACTGATACCAAGAAAACAAAAAATGTGCAATCTAGCACTACGTAGAAGACTTTTATAAAGTAACCTATCAACTTTCAACCAGACGTGAAACTTTCCTAAGATGTTTTTCTTTGATAACCACTGGCATGCATTTTCCAAGAAAAAAAAGTATTATTGTTTAGTGGAACTACTGGTCATCAACCGTGGCAATACAAATTGCTGGTTTTGGAGGGAAAGATGGGTCGCTTTCTGAACTTGAAATGAGCGAGGAGACTGCCCTGCATTTTCCGAACAGATAACGAGGACCTGCTCGAATTCAATTTTTATAATGTGATTATGAATAATTAAAATGATTATGAATAATGCATGCTTAATTATTGAACTACCACCGTAATTATAAAAAATTATAGCTCATATCACAATCATAATAATGCTGTTATAACTGTGAATGTACCTCCAGATTTAAATTTATATACAAATTAATCAACTTGTCTCTCTATTAGCACTACAAGAAAAATAAAGTTTAGGTGACAGAAATTACCGACATAGTGTCTACACATTCCACCGAAAAGCTTAGCTAGTGATGGAATATATTGACAGACTAAGGCGTCGGAGATATAGTTGTAGATAATAATTTGCGATGAACAACAGAATGTCTGTCACAAATTTACCAACGGAAATTTTGTGTACCGTCGACAAATATACCGACAGTTATTCTATGCTGTCTTCGGTCAGTAAATTTACCTATAGAAGATTTGTCTGTCGGTAAATTCATATTGTCATTACCGACGGTTATTTGTTTTCGGTCGATAAATCAATAAATTTTTCCAACAAATTTTTTTTGATGGCAAATTTGCTAAAATTTATTTTTTAAAATTTCCCAACATTAAATTTTATTTGATGGTGTAATGGTTGATGCCAAATTTAAACAATTATGAATTTTCTGTTGATAATATTTTGATTTGTTTCAACATTTAATTTGTTAAAAAGAAAGTTGATTAATGATATAAAGTAAAAATTATTTTAATTGATAATAAAAAATTATT
Source organism: Erythroxylum oxycarpum (assembly GCA_025629785.1). Lineage (NCBI taxonomy): Eukaryota > Viridiplantae > Streptophyta > Magnoliopsida > Malpighiales > Erythroxylaceae > Erythroxylum > Erythroxylum oxycarpum. Next base: position 2,880,248 of record JAOTAZ010000002.1, on the reverse strand, counting down.
TTGTACATAATAAGTATTTGTAATTCATAAAAAATGACTACAAGTACGCTATTCATTTGGCGACTGTGGATGCTCTAATTGCTGCGATGAGATGCTACGCCTCCTCTTCAACTCATTCATCTTATTATGGAGCTGAGCTATATATTCTATCGACTGTTGCAACTAAGTTGCAAATTTCTGCACTGTGTTCCCAAACTCATTGACTTCATTGATTGTCGACCGCATATTAAATGTTGTTGTACTGGACGTGGATGATTGCGACCAACATGTGTTCGTAAATGAACCTAAGTTGAATATCCTTCCACGACGGTTTCTACCATCCACTGCATGAAGATAGGATTGAGTCTCATCAACATCTTCAGACTGTTGAGACTAACGTTAAATACTTATGTTGATGAGGCTGACGTTGAATAATTTCTTGTAATTGGTCTTATCATAAGGTAATGTTTATGTTAGTAAATGATAATTATTAAGTATTAATATTAAAGCACAAATTTCATATAAATTTTTTTTTGGTTGAAAGATGGAAAACCAAAGTTACATCATGAATTCCCGCAGGACTTGAGCACCAGAGGCGTCAGAAACTAAAAAACCTATACAATAACTAGGAGGGGACGTGAAGGTAGAGAGGCCAGACTCAAGGGAAAGGCTAGTCTTGGCTAGAGCATCAGCAATCGCATTAGCTTCCCTGAAGGTGTGCTGTATAACCACATGCCATTGACGATGGAGAAGCGTGCGCACACATTCCATGAGGGGAGTCCAGTCAAAACGGGACGGACGACTCGAATTGAGAAGGGCAGCAACATCCGAGTTATCCACGTCCACAACAACGTTTGAAAACCCATTGCTCCAAGCAAGGCAGAGAGCATCATACACTGCCCAAAGCTCCGCAAAGAAAGGGGTGCAAAGCTGCAAGTGATGCATGAAGCCAAGCACCCATCTTCCGTCCGGTGACTGGAAGACACCACCAGCACCGGATCTTCCAGATGCTTTGCACACGGCTCCGTCAGTATTTATCTTGAGACAGCTAGGATCTGGGGGTTCCTATCCAACAAGAGTTGTATGAAGCGTCGGAAACAAGCCAGCTAAGGCGTTCTTTTGCTGTTCACGCCAGATTTGGAAGCTGAAAGCAATGATGCGCTTCGCCACACTCCCGAGGTCGTCTTGATTCTCTTGAGGTTGGAACACGAACTCATTCCGTGTCTTCAAAATACTCCATGCTGCTACGCCAAAGAGCAGCGACCAAGGGCAGCGAGCGTTGCGATCCAAGGGCGTCCTGAGCATCGTGGTCAGCCATGATGTTATGTCTCCACTTGCAAATAAAATAGGCCACGCATTAGAGTTAAGCAAGTGTTGCCAAATGGATTTAGTAAAGGGGCAATCATGCAATGCATGTAGACAAGTCTCTGGACGTTGAAGGCATCTAGGGCATGTGTCTACAATAGCCATGTGACGGTATACGCGGGTAGCGTTAGTGAGGAGGGCGTCATGTGCCAACTGCCACAGAAAAGTTTGAATTCTAGGCAGCCCCTTCCACAGCCAAAGTAGCTTCCATGGTTCATGGTTAACTGGTTCCAACTCATTACGAATGAATTGGTACGCTGACTTCACTGTACATTCACCAGAGCTAGTGTGGTCCCAGAGAACAACATCCTAATCTCCAACGGGGTTAGGTGTAGGAGACAAGGCTAGGATGCCAAGAATCTCAGAGGAGAGATAAGGGCGTAAGGACTCCATGTCCCGAACTCCATTCGTCACCACATAGGAGGCCACATCCCTATGGAGGTGATCTGCGGGAATGTGCTACAAGGCCAGGGATTTAAGGTTACCAGTACCCCCAAGCCAGTTATCAGTCCAGAACCGAGCGTTCGTCCCCGTTCTCAACATCCAAGAAGCGCCCTTCTGGAACGCAGGCCAAGCCTTACAAATACCCCGCCATACGTGGGAGCAACGACTACCGGAAACCATCTTTGGCAGGAAACTGTCCCAAATCCCATACTTGGCTTTGAGCAACCGGACCCACAGCAAATTTGGACTAGTGAGAAACTTCCAGGCATGTTTGAGGAGATAAGCTTCATTTGCCTTACGCATATTACGGAGGCCTAGACCACCTCTTGCTTTTGACTCACAGACGGTGTAACATCCCGGTCCCGCATTAGGGATTAATGTGTTTGTTACTGTGCACTAAAGCTAGAACCAATCAATTGACTGATATTGAACTGGTCGACCGATAGAACCGATTGACTAAACTGTAGTATGTGGATCGCGTATTCGAGCGATGCACTGGCCGAGCGATCGCGTTACCGAGCGATCGCCTTGACTGAATGGTCGCACTACTGAGCGATCGTATTGATTGAGCAATCGCACTGCCTAGCATTTGCGTTGAAGAGCTGCTGTGGTGAGCTAGGAAAAAGATAAAGTGAAAGGAAGTGATTGATTGATAATGTGTTAAACTGAAAATCCGACTGAGCGACAGAATAGGAATTATGATCGACTGCTCGAGATAAAATGAAAATCTGAGAGACTAAATGAATGATCGATCGATGAAAGACCGATCGATAGAATGACATGGTAACTGACTGTGATCGATCGAAAGGAGGTCTGAATGACCGATTGCTAGAACGGTATTGAGAATGACCGATCGATATAACGGTATTGTGAATGATTGCTCGATAGAACAGAGTTGTGAATAGGAAATAGGACTGATCGACCGACTGAGGAAATAGAAATATGATTAAACTGAACTGTGATCGATCGATAAAATGAAGTGAGAATATGACAGACCGATCTATAGAGATTGAGAGACAAAGGATAAGCATTAGGTTGGCATGCATCGTAGCTGAAAGTTGTTGGTCGGATGGGGCGACCGACCGACTGAGATGAGTGTGAGAAAGTTGATGGTCGGATGGGGTGACCGACCAACTGAGCTAATGAACATGGACTGATCGCTCGTGCAAGGGCGAAGCGATGGGTCTGACTGGTTTTGGTATTGAGCCTGCAATGGTAGGTCGAGCTTTCTGAAGCCGATCGACTTCTTATTTGATTATCGAGTCCCAAATTGTAGGTCGATTGTCGACCGATCTGTCATTTGATTACCGTATGCTTGTCCGAGCTTTTATTTGAGGCCTACTGTATAGTGATCGGAATCAGTTGTGTCTGTCTCTTGTATTTGATTATTATTATCTAATTTGTAATTCGTAATTTTCCGAACCATTGTATCAGTGTTCGGCCCCAACTGGCTATTGGCATTTGTTATGCTTATAATGTACTGACTGAATGATTAAGGAATGGTAATTGACTGATCGGTTTTTACCACCTATGCATGTGCTGTTTTCATTGATTGAGTGACTGAATGACTGCTCTAGCACGCCACTTCCACTGGCACGAGCTCGGACATCCCACTCGATGTCGAGTGCGTGTCAGCTGGGAGTGGGGTGCTACAGATATTTTATTTTATTTATTGATGAATTTAGTCGCTACGCCTGGATCTTTCCTTTAACTCACAAAAGTCAAGCTATTTCTCAAATACAAAATTTCAAAACTACAACTGAAAACTTTTTGTCGTCCACCATTAAAACTTTTCAATGCCATGGAGCTCCTGAACTCATCAAAGGTCCCTTTGCAACCTTTCTAACTACACATGACATCTATTATCGCATTTTGTCTCCTCACACTCTACAACAAAATGGTCTTAATGGGCGCAAAATTCGTCACATAATTGAAACTGGCTTTACCATTCTTCTTCGTGCCTCTCTACCCAAATCATTCTAGTTTGATGCATTTTCTACAACCACCTATCTCATTAATCTTTTTCCCAAACATGTCCTAAATTAAAAATCTCCTCATGAAACTCTTTTTCTCACTCCACCATCTCTCTCAACTTCGTGTGTTTGGGTGTGTCTGTTTCCCTTTCCTTGGATCCCAACATATGGACAAACTTACTCCAAAGTCCTCACAGCGTGTCTTTATTGGGTATTAATTAAAATAAAAAGATTATCGCTACTTTGACCCTATCACCTCCAAAACTCACATCTCATGCCATGTTCGCTTTCTTGAAGCTGTCTTTCCCTTTAATACTTCCTCCCCACCCACATCCTCCACACCTTCTCCTTCTATCATACCATCTCCACCACCCCCAACCATACCATCTCCACCACCTCAACACCATATGACCACCCGCACATGTGATAACACTCATGTTCGAGGGTCTTTTCTAACTGTGTTACCTATTATACTTCTATGCAAACTTCAAACAAACCAAATCCTACCTCCTTCACTCAAGCAAACAAATTTTCCTATTAGCACCATGTTAGACCCTGATTCCTTTTTCATAATCAATAAGCATGTTTAAATTATGTTGAGGTTTAGATTAATAATTTTCATTTGGTTGGAATA
>JAOTAZ010000002.1:2825749-2841511 GCA_025629785.1 Erythroxylum oxycarpum | reverse complement strand
AAAATCAATATCTTAATATTGTCCGAATCACTCTGAAGTTCATTAGACCAATGTACCCGGAAAATATCATGACTGTATGCCAATTTCGTAATTTGTACTCATGTCTTCTAATCCTTAATTTGGGGCGTTAAAAAAATTAATTTTTAACATTAAACTACTCAAACTAACCAATTTAGTTTATGTATTTTAATGTTAACACTTTACTTCAAAAAAAATGTTAACACTTAAATGTTATAATCAGAAAGTATTATTAGTCAAATCAGTAAAATAATGACAAAATTAATGTTTTGAAGTTAGATATTAAGATTATAAAAATTAGATAATTAATTAAAAAATTTTAAAACTTAGAAACCAAATTAAAATAATTTCAAACGTTTGAGAGTTTATCAAAGGAAAGAGTCGGTAAAAACAGATTTTTAAAGAAAAAAAATGGAAGGTAATATCGAAATTAAAGTGAAAGGGGAGGGCAAAAGGTATGAAGTGTATTTAAGTGGACCCCGCTGTGGGTCAGAAGTCTTTATATGTACGCACTAACTGAGTTGTTTTTTGTTTGGAAGCCAAATAACGGCATTGTCTCATGATTGTAAATTGGTCTTTTCCTTGCCGCCCAACCCAAATCACGTCTCTTTCACAGTTTCACTCTCTATCTTACTTTACACTTTCGCTACCTTTTCCTCTTTTTTGTTAACAAACAGTCGCCTGTTTCTTCTCTCTTCTCCTCCTTCTATATCTTCTCCTTCATGCATGAGAGGTCAGGTCCACTTGGGTTGGTTTGTTCCAGTTTAGTCTTGGAGTGTTTGTTAGGGAAATCATTGAGGAAGCTTGATCTTGGATATGGAAACAGCAGTAGTGGCACAAGGGGGAAAGAAGAGAGTTAAAAATGGGAATTCGAAGAAGGGGCAGGCAAATAAGAATGGCGGTGATGGGGTACCAGAGTATGGGATGCACATTTGGACTGAGAGGGAAAGAAGGAAGAAGATGAGGAACATGTTCTGCAGTCTTCATGCTTTGCTTCCTCACCTTCCTGCAAAGGTATTTCTTCAGATGATTAGATTCTCTAAGGAACGGTGTAAAAGCTAAGCTAAGGAGCTACTTACATGTGATACATTTTAATTGGGATGGACATGAGGTTTTGTTTCAGGGTAAACTTTTATTGTAAGAACTTCAGTTTCGGTTTTGGCATTATCCAGTTTTCTGTACCTCTCTTCCTTTTCAAGTTGTGAATTATCTTTGCAATTTGATAATGAAAATGTCTTGATGATGTTTTTCGATGCAGGCGGACAAGTCCACTATTGTTGATGAAGCCATAAATTACATCAGAACACTTGAGGAGTCTGTGCAAGAGCTAGAGAAACAAAGGGTTGGGAAGCTTCAGAACGAAAAAACAACTCTTGATTATGAATCATCATCTGCAATCACAGCTCAGACCCAAGCACTTGAATCCAATACCAGGGAAGCATATTTAGCTGCACAGGGACCATCCATGAGTTTCCCTTTGGCACCAAACATGACTCATCCTTTTCCTCTCTTTCATCCTCCGGCCTGTCTAGTCACATGGTTTTCTCCGAATGTTGTCCTGAGCTTATGTGGCGATGAAGCACAAATCAGTGTCTGTTCACTGACAAAGCCCGGACTACTTGTTACCATATTTTACATACTAGAGAAGCATAATCTGGATGTTGTATCAGCTCATATTTCGTCTGATCAATACCGTAGCCTTTACATGATCCATGCTCGTGTAAGTACAACAAAAGTTTCTTGCTTTCTCAATCCTTTCGCATTAGAGAAGGGTTTGGAGAATATGTATGTAGGGGTGTGTAGCTAGGGTTTCTTTTAAATTTACTAAAAAATGTACCCTTTCTCATACATATGATTAGGTATAACTGCATCTAATGATGTTGAGCTTCTTTTGGTCAGGCGGCTAGACATGTAGACGAGATTCCTGAGGCATTGTCAGTGGAGGATACATTCAAGCTGGCAGCAGGCGAAATGAACTTGTGGCTCTTGTCATTTTGATTCCTGACGGCAGGAATAAAGAACCGACTCTTGGAGCTTGGCGTTTGCTACTTTTGTCCAAGAGCTTGTCTCTTACTTCCCAAACTACTCAACTAATCAGCAGAAACATGGCTAGATGTTTTCTTGTAGTACTCCACCTTGTTCCTAATGCCACTACTAACAGAAAAATTTAAGACGATTCATGCAGTCGAATTAAACCATAATTTTCAGGAGTAAACACTTCAATAATACACAGACCAAATAGTTATCGAAAATCCCAGTAAGGGGCACATAGCAAAAACGGTCCTTTTCAAGGGAAACTTCACATTCATAGTTAGGTGGAGCAATTAAAGAAGAGTACCCCAGTTTGGAGAACTAGATAGAATCAACTAAACTAGCTTCTCACCATTTACTGTCATCTGTCAAGACCTAACCAAGTGATCTTTAAAACGAGGCAAAATGGAGGTAGTGACACTTGAACGTGACACCATAAGTGTCACGTCTTTATTCACACTCTATAGAGGTGCGGCACAGCCACAATCATGTAGTTCCTGTCTGCTACCCTAATTGATACCCTACCGGGTCCAAACGTCATTAATGTTCGTCTGTCCAGACGGCTTCCCGGCTACTGGACATTTAAGACCACTCCAATTCCTCACTCTCCTTCTCCATCTATCATGATCACTCACAATCATACACATGCTCATAGGACTTTTGGGTTGCAAGAAATGATAATTTCCCTATTAGGAAGAAGAAACCATGAACTTAGCTTTGCCTTCACTTTGAAGCTGGCCTTTAGATCTGAGAGTCCTTACATGTAATTCAACAATTATTGTCCCCCACTTATTAGAATGTAGTTGTGCTTCTGTTGCTTTTGGCCTTACATTTTTGCTCTCTATCTCTGAGGTCTGTTCAATGTCTTCTCCTCTTGTGTCTGTTTGCTCCTTACCGACGAGGAATACAGGAAAGAAGAGGAAAAACTGAGTGTAATGTACGAGGAGGAGGGCCCGGGGGCCGGGGTGCAAGAAAGTAAGCGAATGAGAAAAAATGACGCCATCGCAGGGTGTGGACCCACTTCGATCCAAAGCTTAATTTAATGGTAGTGCGTGTTAGGTACTTAGATGGGCCCAAATGATCACAGGCCATGTGTATTTAATTAGTCTTTCGAAATGATTCGTATTCTAGAATGACGTGGAAAAAATATTAAAAAGAAATAATGGGTTGCAAGATGGTTTTAATAAATCATAATCAAAATAATTACTTAATTTAAGTAATATTATGTAAATGCGCAATGGATAAATTTTCGGATTAACATAATAATCAATAAATTACGCTTCGTATTAGACAAGTCTTATATAACAAACTTTATCGAGAGAGTATAAGTAAAAATATTAAACATAAGACCTTTTAACCCCTAGGGGGCTCGAGAACAACAATATTAACATATTAATAAGAACTTCGTTACGAGGTAGACTCTCAAAAAGTTCTCATTAGTTATTTAAAAATTTTGAAATTAATTTAAATAAAAATTAATATGATAAAAATTAAATTAAATTGATTGAAACAAAATAATATTAAATCAAAATTTGAATGAATTAAAATTGAGAAAAATACATTTGTCCAACTGGGTGCAATGTTGTTCCAAGTAGTCATAATTTTGGACAGAGTAAGTATTCCTAATGGTATACTTTAATGTCACTTGTCAATATTTCAAACCCATCTTTCTCAACCTATATATCTTATGTTAAAAGGGTTGATTAAATAATGACAAGTCATTGTCTCCTTATTAAAGTAATAATACATAATGCTCTCATCATCATCAATGTCAATAAAAATAACAGTGGGGAATATCCAAGAACCATTAATCAAACAAAACCATGTCCAAATTCCAACAAACCCACAAAGTCAAAAGTATCCATCACCCATCAAAGATTGCCAAATTAATGCAAAGTTAGACTCTTGATACACCTCCGCTAGTCACAGTTTGTGGATTCACTCCATTCTAATTAGAATTAATCTACACTTATTAAACAAGTTTTTAGTGGTGTTGATGATAGATACTATTCTTCAATTTCTTTTTTTTGTAAGATAAATTTTTGAAGCAGTCCCATCATGCCAGCTGCTCCACTCTTTCTATTTCTATCACCACTACTCACTTTGGGACCTCACTCTGTAGCAGTGTCTGTTCTCATTTGCATTTATCCCATTTCTGTGATTATTATTGGATTATTTCTTGTCCCATTGTCTACTTCCTTTGTGCTTCTTCTTGTGTACCATGTAAGAAGGGTGATTTTAATTTAGGCTCTTGCATGTTCAGAAGTCGGAGTTATTGTCTGCGGAAGAGAAGCAGGAAAGATGTCTAATTATTCATTCTTAAACGATCAACTCTCTAAGAGAACTTCAATATTCGGTTTACGATTATGGGTTGTCCTTGGAATATGCGTTGGTGCTGCTATAGTCCTGGTTCTTTTCCTCATATCTCTCTGGTTCACTTCTAAACGCAACAAGACCAAGAACAGCAGTAGCAACCACGGCAGCTCTCACTCCAAATTCAAGTCTTCTATCAACAACTCAAGAATCCCAAATGTCTCGAAAGAAATCCAGGAGATCCGGATTGATCCGACCCACCTGCCGCCGGATTCAAAGCCACTGAACCCCGACCCGGTACCGGAATCGGAGCCCATGCTTCTCCTGACGCACGAAGAAGAGGGCAGCCCTGTTGGTGGAAGAAACAGAATTCACATTGAGATTGGTAAGGATCATCGGATTTCATATCCCGAACGGGTTGGTGGGTCGGGTAATGGGAGTGGAGAAACCCGGTCAGGACCACGTTCTGGTGATCAGACCGGTCCTATCATTGCGGTGCCGGAAGTTTCACACTTGGGGTGGGGTCATTGGTACACTCTTAGAGAGCTTGAGGTATCTACGAATGGTTTCACCGACGAGAATGTGATTGGTGAAGGTGGGTACGGAATTGTTTACAGTGGAATTTTGCAGGATAATACCAAAGTAGCTGTCAAAAATTTGCTCAATAACAGGTATGAATGGTCATTGTTTGTTTTCTTATTACTTGGGGTATACTTCTTTTTTGTGTATGAGCTACGTTTTCGGGAATCGAAGAACTTGAAGTGTTGGTGATTAAAGTTTGTAAATTTTTAATGCAGGGGACAGGCTGAAAAGGAGTTTAAGGTTGAAGTAGAGGCAATCGGACGCGTAAGACATAAAAATTTGGTTAGGTTGCTTGGATATTGTGCGGAAGGAGCTCACAGGTACTTCCAATGTTCATTTCTTTGTATCTGATGTTGATCTTCTCACTTTTAACGTTTTTGCATAGCTAAATATCTATTGTTTTCTGGATGTTGTTTTAGGATTAAGTTTCAGTTAACTGTATTTCATTGGTGCCCTAATTAGCAACTTTCTCCATTGTTTTAGGATGCTCGTTTATGAGTATGTTGATAACGGAAACTTAGAACAGTGGCTTCATGGAGACGTTGGTCCTGTCAGTCCTCTTACTTGGGAGATTCGCATGAATATAATAATTGGAACAGCAAAAGGGTACTTGAAATGGGAGTTCTGATATATTTGGTTGTATAGAGCTCAAAATTTCTCTATTTCTTCAGTTTTTTGGTTTTTCTGACCAAAACTTTGTGAATGAATATAGGCTGACATATTTGCATGAGGGACTTGAGCCTAAAGTTGTTCATCGTGATATCAAGTCGAGCAATATTTTGCTTGATAAACAGTGGAATGCTAAAGTATCTGATTTTGGCCTTGCAAAACTTTTGGGTTCAGAGCGGAGTTATGTGACAACTCGAGTAATGGGAACATTTGGGTTAGTGAAACTTATTATGTATGATCTTTTTAGTTGATTTTGCAAACTGGAAAATTAGCTGAATTTTCCTATTTCACAGTTATGTGGCTCCAGAATATGCTAGTACTGGAATGTTGAATGAGAGAAGTGATGTATACAGCTTTGGAATTCTTCTTATGGAGATCATTTCTGGAAGAAATCCAGTGGATTACAGCCGTCCTCCAGGGGAGGTTTGTATTAACCAAAATAAGAGGGAAAAAAACACACTTTAGGGGATTATGCAATCTATTCACTAGCTCAATAAGCTTCGAACAGTTTTTACTCTTTATATGATCATGCGTTTATATGTCAGGTGAACCTTGTTGAATGGCTTAAAACTATGGTGACAAATCGGAATGCTGAGGGAGTATTGGATCCGAGGTTGCCAGAGAAGCCTTCTTCAAGGGCATTGAAACGTGCCCTTCTAGTAGCTCTTCGTTGCGTGGACCCAAATGCGCAGAAGAGGCCAAAAATGGGGCATGTGATACATATGCTAGAAGCTGATGAGTTTCCTTTCAGAGATGTAAGATAATAATAGCATCTGCAAGTAGCCTTCTTAAAATGGTTTTATGTGCTTATGCTTCAAGGCTAACCTTCCCCAGGGTTTCTTCCCTTGTTTTGTTAAGTTGACCATTTAGTTGATACTGTCTAGATTCATATGGTATTGCTTGGTTAGAAAAAGATCAGTGCCTGTGTGCTAAACAAACAGCATTTACCGTTTATACTGCTTTGTTTACCATTTTTGGTTTTTCTGAAGATGCTAGTTGCTTTTCTTCAATGTCCTAAGGATTATATGCTTACATAACTATATTAGCTATTGCTGATTAATTTTGGATTGAGAAGTTGTCAGTTCATTTCATTTCTTGAATGCTTCCGGGAAATTCCTGTGAATTTATATTTTCTTCCATGGATGTCTGTCTCTCATTTGGACACTCTCTGTTGATATCAGGAGCGAAGAGCCGGTAGAGAACATACGCGCTTCCATCGCTACGGTTTGAAGATGGATAAGCATGTAAATGAATCAGGTGACAGCAGTGGGTATGACAGTGCTGCCCAGACTAACAGGTCCTTGCTGAGAAAGGAAGAATCTGAACATCCTTAAGTAGCTTTTCCAATTCACATATAAGTTGAATTTAATCATCTTTTTCAACTAGAGCTGGCATATGCACATATTGCTTGCATAGCTATACTTTCTCTGTCCATCCTGTACTTAAATTTCCACTGTTTGTGAATTTTGTGCCATGCTCTGTATCCCATTGGGTTGTAATCCATGAAGTCCCTGTTCCTAAATGATTCATTTCACTAGCACGCGACTACTTGTACCTTTGAATAGCAAATTTCTGTTCATTTTGTGGATTGTTTTCCAGCTTCAGCTTCCTCTGCAGTCAGATTTACTGTTTAACAACATAAAAAATGCCAATAATCACACACTAAAATGTGAGAAATAATGAAGAAGGAAAAAGTAGTGTTGGATTCTTATCTCAACTGTTATGTCATTGTATTCCAAATGGCATGCAAGTATTGTCTTCGTCTGGTCTCTTTTTCAATGTCTCACCGACAAATAATCAGTTGCAGGGGTTGTTGGTAAAGGGCCGAAAAGTGGGCATCTTCAATAATTTCGAGCTATATCAGTGTAATCGAATCAGAGCTTTGAAAGTTTCTAACATAAATTCCCACGATTAAGGACTGTTAAAAGGCAAAGCACCTTCAGATTAGCCCGGAATATACGCGACATCGAGGTCCAATTCACATGCGACATAGCTGCTGCTTCCTGTATCGTGGGGTCATAACTGTAACAAGATTGACAGCTAAGGAATGGACCCTTAAGATTGAATTTATTCAAGGTTTGGTTTGGACTCTTCTAAAAGGCAGGAGGACCAAATTCAGCGTTTTTGTGATCCCATTAGACCCCATTATGGCATTGTCCATTATCTCTTTTTGGTGGTCCTAAATTACGTTTTCGTATTATCAAAAGAAGAAAAATGTTTCAGACACACACATATCGAGAAAGAACAAGGAAACAAAAGAAGATAAAAGTTAAAAAGAGCCTCAGACAACACATCGAATGATTTCTCTGACTCTAAACCTTGGATAAATATGAATTTTTATTTTTGAGTTTAATTTTAATTTCTTTCAATATTCATAATTTATGAATATCATAGAAATACACTGGCTCTGTAACGTTTCCACCTATCTCTACAACCAAATAAAGAGTGCTCGGCTTCAATGTGATCCCGAATCCTCCATGATTAAGAGAAGTAATCTCTGTACTTGCCTGGTAAACCACGATGTCATTTCCCACATTTGTAACGACCCCAGTGAATTCTCTGGTCGCGGGATAAACAGTTTCATTGTTTGAGAGTTGCAATGAAAGAAGGATAGTTTATGTCGCTCCTTATTTGACTGCAATTCCACTGACTTCGCCTGATTACAGCACACGTCTGCTAGGCTACATAAAAAGTCAAACATAATCTTCGGATTCCAAATCGTAGACCAGTTCGGATTCATAGCTCTCTGTTAGGGTTGATGTGCCCTGCACCGAAATCTAGAGTTGCGGAAGTAAGGCCAGTCCTTTGATCTTTCATCTCTGTGTTAGTGTTACCCAGAACTGGCGCAGTGGTCATTATAGCTGACCAGATTGCTGCCGGACTCCATTTAGGATGGACATGTTTGAGTAAAGCTGCAACTCCAGCAACATGGGGTGTTGCCATTGATTTGGGGTGACACCAAATCGAAGTCGCCAATTGGCATATACCGCTTGTTTTGAACAATTGCTGCTGAAACATCCATGGGCAATTATATCAGGTTTCAAAACACCTGGATTAATAGTAACAGCATGAAGAAGTCTCTTGCTGAGTCATAGTCAAGATCTGGGTTAATTTTTATACCAGCAGCTTTTAGTCCCTTGCTAAAGGATCGAGGTCCAACGAGTTTCTTGTTGCATGTATAAGGGCTTAATGCAGTGCCATTCTCACACTGCCCCTTCTATCTTTTTGGCGCCGGTGGCATTCCTTTGTCCTTAAAGCTCTCACTTTCTGGCCAATTCCTGAATAAATCATCGCTATGATCACTCCTCCACCATGTGATGGCGTTAGGCTATATGCCATGGTCATGGTCTAAGCCCAGAAATTTTGGGCTGTAGGTGGGACAACTTCCCGAAAGATCCCTGATAAGTGGCAACATGAGCCGGAGATTCCTCGATTTCAGAGAGCTGGGATTGTGAGAGTCTGCCGCTAAAACCGTGCACGACAGGATTATAGGAAGAGAGTATCATGTCATTGTCATCTCCAGAAGATGGACTTAAACGTTTTCAGGATCCAACTGTGCCATGACTGTTGGGTTGAGAATGTTGCAGGCTTCAGGGAAGGGTCCATGTGGACGATATATGTTTTGATCTCTTCATTGCTCAACGCTGAATTGCCATTCCCCACTAACAGTAACAACAAGCTATTTTGTTTTTTTAATTCAATAAAAATATATTCAATCAATTAAAAATAATTTTTATTTTAGTTTTCCCCCTAATAACATGACTCAAGTACTATACCCATGCAATGGGTCAGCCTATAGCCATTTCACCAAACTTTTTTTTCTTTCTATTTTGTTAACTTTACAAGCATAAGGCTACTTGATGCTTAAATCTTTCAAATAAATCGATGTCACTTTCCTTAAAAAGACTCAAATTTGTCCGGAAATCTTTTTTTTTAGTACACGGGAAAGACAAACAAAACCAAAAAGCAGAACAAACTAGTGCAGAGCTCTGCGGTACAACGTCCCCTATTGGTCTTGCTGTAGGAGCTCCATTAGCATCATCGGCGGTTCCTGGAGGATATGAAAACCTAGCCGGATAAGAGTGGCAGTTGCCACCAATCTATCGACACACTGGTTTCCTTCACAATGTACATGACGAATCTCCACCTCCCAATCGCGTTGCAGGAGTCGACAGGTATCTGCAAGCAAAATATGGTAATTAGAGAAAATGGGGTGAGAAGAGGATAAAATGTGAATGATCTCGAGGGAATCCACTTCAGCGATGACTCGTCGATAGCCCAAAGTCCAAGCTAAATTGACACTTGAATTGACTCCCCATAGTTCGGCCTGGAGGGGTGAGCCAGGACCAATATGGTGAAGAAAGCCCCCGCACCACTGGCCTTGGCCGTCGCGAAGAAGTCCCCCAGCAGTAGCATAATTGGTGCCCGGGTTGATTGCTCCATCAGTGCTTACCTTGACCCAGTTCCCCGAGGGTTTGGTCCACCCCATTAACCGGCCCAGAGAAAGACCTTGGGTTGGAAACACACAGTTTCCTGCTATTCGCGCTCGTTCGATCCATTTCATGTAGGCAAGAACGATTCTGTGCCCCGTTGCCGGCCAACCAAAATCAGGTTAAAAAATGCTCTTGTTTTGCCAAGTCCATAAGAATCAACAAGCGACCCCAAAAATCAAAGCCCAATCGAGGTGATTCACATGACCAGGCTTTGTAAGATTAAAGTGCATCCAGAAGCCCACATCTTGTAGAAAAAAACCAGGGTCAGCCGTTGCTAGAGGAAAGTTGGCCCAGAAATCCTGAACTCGAGGGCAATCCCGAAGGGCATGAAGAGTGGTTTCTTGTCTGCAAAGGTGACATCCACCGTCCGTGGTGAGGTGTCTGGCCATTCGTTGTTGATTAGTCAGCAGCTTGCCCTTGGTCAGTAACCAAAGGAAAGCCCGTATCCTTTGACTCTCTTATGTTGTGCGTTTAAAGTGGCTGTCCACTGTGTCTTCACGTGATGCACTTAATGACCATTTAAGTGTTGTGTTTTGCTAGTCTCCATATGTCACGTGTGACTTAAGTTTAAGTCACCTAAACTCAAGTCTTCAGACAATACTTCCAAACCTTCGAGAATCACCCTTATCATGTCTTCTGCCATTCTTCTTCCTCTTTGCTTCGACTCTTCATCTGTAACCAAGATCTTTAGTGTTTCAGTGTAATTTTATGAAGAATCTTTGTGTTTTCTTCACATTTTCCCTCCTTCTTCATAAACCCTCACTCAATCTTTTGATTCGTGCTCAATTTCTAAAATCTGAAACCCTAGAAAAATTTGAATCCCTAATTTTTTCCTTCCAGTGTTGTGCGATTGATGGGTAACCTCTTTTCTCCTTTCAAGGTGCTTCATTTATCTGTAGAAGCTCTCTACAGAAGATGAATGTCTTTATTGGAACTACTTTTGCTCCAAAATCTGACGGGTTTTCTTCTCCTTTTATTTTTTTCAGGTCGACTTCTCTACTGTTGACCTTGTCTCTGATGAAGTGGAGTCGACCGTCTATGTGCTTCGACCTCTCATGTAGGACTGGGTTCTTACTGAGGTAAATCGCACTTTGACTGTCTGTGTGTATAGTTGCCTCTGTTGTTTGTATTTTGATTTCTGATAGTAGTCCCTTAAGCCATATTAGCTCCTTTAGGCCTTCTGTAATTGCGTAAAATTCTGCTTCTGTTGTAGATATTGACACCACTGCTTGTTGTTGCACTTTCCAGCTTACTGTGTTACCTGATAGTGTAAAATAGTATGCTGATAAAGATTTGCGTGTGTCTTTGTCTGCTGCATAATTTGCATCTACATAGCCATTTAAATTCATATGCTTATGTATTTCTAGGTTAAACTTAGAAAAACATAGTCCATGGTTTATGGTTCCCTTCAGATATCTTAGTACTATCTTAAAACCAGACTAGTGTTTTAGACCTAGATTAGACATGAATATGCTAAGTAGGCTGATTGCATGTGCTAAGTCAGGTCTAGTACAAATCATAATGTACGTAATGCAACCTATACCCACATCATAAGGATATTTTAGCATTTGTTCCCTCTCTGCTTCTGTTGCTAGACTCTTAGCAGCTATCAGCTGTAAGTGTGTGGCAATTGGAGCAGGGCTAGGTTTAGAGTCTTCCATGTTGAACTTGCATAGGACTTTCCTAATGTAGTCCCTCTGTATCAACCACAGTTTCCCTTTAGCTTCATTCCTTATGATTTGCATTCCTAGTAGCTTCTTGGCTCTTCCTAGGTCTTTCATGTCAAAGCTCTTCTTCAAGGCATCTTTCACTTCTTGAATTTTCTTCATCAGCTTTCCTGTGATGATTAAATCATCAACATACACCAGCATGTACACCACTTCCTCTTTCTTCAGGTCTTTGTAGTATAGACAGTAATCATAAACACTCCCTTTGAACCTTAGATCTGTCACTACTTCATGGAACTTCTTATTCCACTGCCTAAGAGCTTGCTTTAGGCCATATAGTGATTTCTCTAGCAAGCACACATGATCCGGTTTCTGCTTATCTATGAAGCCAATGGGTTGCTTCATGTAGATAGTTTCCTCTAGTCTTCCATATAGGAAGGCTGTCCTTATATCCATCTGATGTATTTCCCAATCATTCAATGTTGCTAGGGTCAAAATTATCCTTACTGTCTTAAACTTGAACAATGGAGAAAAGATTTCCTTGTAGTCTACTCCTTCCCTTTGCCTAAAGCCTTTTGCAACTAGTCTTGCCTTGTAGCTTGAGTTTAAAAATCCACTTGCATTCAATCACTTTAGCATTAGGTGGTCTTCTTCATAGCCTCCTCATAGCCTTCTGGTCTTCAGATTTTACAGATTCTGCACCTAAACAAGCATATTCAACTAGGTTAGTGTCAAAATACCTTTTGTTAGGTATTACCTACCTTGGTTCTCTATCTCTAACTTGTTGATAGTCTTGTAAGGGTGTTTGAGCTCCAGTTTCTTCTTCTTCTTGTTCTGTTCCCTCCTGAGGGTTAGAAATGGAACCCTGTCTTTCTTTTACTGCTTCTACAGGCTGTTCAACAGCTGGTTTTGTTTCTCCTCCCTCATGTGTGGAGGGTGGACATAAAAGGGAGTCAAACTGTTGTTTGATCCCAGCTGCTGTAGGACACTTTCTTGAACCTTCATTCCTCCATCTTTTTGCTTTAGCAGTGGGAATTCAGCTTCCCTGAACACCACAACTCTGCTTATTTGAGTTTTGTTAACTCCTGGCTGTAGGATTAGAACTTTATACCCTTTTGTTCCTTCAGGATATCCTAGAAACACTCCTTTAATGGCTCTAGGTTTTAACTTTCCTTCTATTTGGTGAATGTAGGCACTGCATCCAAAAGGCCTTAAGTTAGTCAAATTGGGTTTAGTTCCAGCCCATACCTCTTCAGGAGTCTGATACTCATTTGTTGATGTAGGCAGTCTATTTATTAGATATGCTGCTGTCTTGATGGCTTCTCCCCATAGTGCTTGGGATAGGCCTGAAGACAATATCATGCATCTTATCTTCTCTAGGAGTATCCTGTTCAGTCTTTCTGCTACTCCATTCTATTGGGGAGTAGCTTTAACTGTTATGTGCCTTTGGATGCCTTTCTTTTCATAGTAGTCATCAAACTCCTTGTTGCAGAATTCTAAACCATTGTCTGTCCTCAAACATTTTAGTTTCCTTCTAGTTTGGTTCTCCATCAGTGTATGCTATTTGATTAATGCTTCTAGTGCTTCATCTTTGGACTTTAAGAGATAAATTCATCATTTTCTGGATCTGTCATCCATGATTGACATGAAGTATCTCTTTCCTCCCATGGTTTGAGTCTGTGCTGGCCCCCATAAGTCACTATGAGCATACTCCATGTTGCTGGTGGCTCTCCTTGCATTCTTTAGGAAAGGAGTTTTGTGATGTTTCCCTAGGATACATCCTTCACAGAACTCAATTCTTTTCACAGTAGCATTAGGTAACAAACCTTTTTGCTCAAGGTGCTTGAGACTCTTGTTTCCTGCATGTCCTAGTCTTGCATGTCATAGGATTGTTGCGTTCAGCTCCTTTTCTTCTACTGTTAGGTTGATTTCTATGGTTTCTACAACATAGTATAGGCCTCCTCTCTCAATTGCCCTTATAACCACCTTTCCATCCTTGATGATTTCTCTTAAACAATCTTTGGACTTTATTTTGTATCCTTGTTTGTCAAAGACACTTTCAGATAGGAGATTCCTTCTTATTCTAAGGACATATCTCACATTGCTTAATGTCCTTCTCTTTCCATCATGCATCTTAATGGAAACATTGCCAATGCCTTTGATATCTTGCTTCGCTGAATCAGCCATCCTTACCTTGGCTGACAAGTTTTCAAATGTATAAAACCACTCTCTGTAAGAAGTTACATGCATTGTACAACCAGAGTCTAGGATCCGGTCTGTTGTTGGCTCATCTGCTTCAGCTATCAGTGCAAGGATCTCATCTTCACTAGTTGCTTCAAGATTTTCAACATTTCCAGCATCAGCCTTCTCTTCTCCTTTATCCTTCTTTTTCTTCCTGCAGTCTCTAGCAAAATGGCCAATTTTATCACAGTAAAAACATTTCTGACCTTTGACTTTGCTCTTTTTCTTGTCATCATCAGTTTTCTTTTGTTTGCCCTTTCCTTTAGTTTTCTGCCCACCTTTCTTTGAGCCGTGTTGTGCTGATTTGTTCTTGGATTTATTGTCTAAGAACATCACTTCTGGTTCCTTCTTAAAGTGATTGTTGTCTATCACTTCCTCCATCAAAGAGTCAAGAACCCTCTTTACAGTTAGAGCATCACCATTAGCATGCTTCACCACTTTTTTGAATGCATTATACTCCTGTGGTAAGGACTTTAGAATCACCACTGCTTGGTGTTCTTCAGAAATGATCTCTCCAGTAGCTTCAAGATCTTGAATTAATTTGAAGAAGTAGTCTAGATTGTCTTTTAAAGTTACTGTGGTATTTATCTTGAAGTTGGAAAAGTTGTGCAGCAATGTCATCTTGTTAGGTAAGCACCTTTTTGAGTAAATCTCATCCAGTTTATCCCGTAGCATCTTTGCTGTATTGTAATCTTTCACCTTTCTGATGACAATTGGTGAAAGATGCAGCATTAGCTTGCAATGTGTTATTCTTGCTTTCTTGAGATTATTTATGGGATCTTGTTCATCTTCATATGTTGCATCTATGGCTCAAAAGCACTCATAGGATTCAAGGAGGGCATGCATTTGTAATTTCCAGATTGCAAAGTCCTCCTTTCTAGTGAATACTTCCATTTCTTTTCCTACCATTTTGAACTTTCTTGATGGATTCTTGGCTAGTAATTTGGGCAGAAAATTTAAATGGCTATGATACTAATTTCTTAGAAATTTTTGTAATTTCCTTATAGAATTTCTGAATTGATGGAAAAATTTGCTTGGCTTGATTTTGCAGAAATGGAAGATTGCAAGTAAAAGAAAGAAGACACTCAAACTTACTTGGTTCGATAGCACAAAGCCATCTACGTCCAATGGTCAATCTCACACTGGATTTTTCACTAAGTATCAAGAGAAGAATACAAGAGATTGGATGTATACAAACATTTGCAGGAGTTTTTCCAAAAACTCTCTAGTACCACTGTAATGTACTTTAGCACTCTCTATTTCCTCACTTGAATTACATAAAGAATGTAAAATCAATGGACTTGAATGTATTGGTGTTTTCTCTGTATCTGAATGCTTGAGGTTTGGCTATATATATAGGTTTTCATATAACTGCTGCCTTCGGATGAGTTTTGACTAAGTCAAAGCATATGCATGCTTTTTCCACGTGATCCACTTAAACTCTGCCTTTGTTCTTTTATCTACATCCATTTGACCTTTTATTATTGTGTTTAATAAAATGTTGTGTTTCATGCATGTAAATCCCTTGTGCTGTGCGTTTTGAGGTTGATGGATGCACTTGCGTTTAATCCCTCCATGCTCTGTGTTTTGCTTTCTTATGTCACGTGTGTCTTGAGTTAAAGTAAATTAACTCAAGTTTTCATACAACTTTCAAAACCTTCGAGAGTCTCTTCTTTTGCAAGCATTAGATACTTTCCCCTTCTTCGTTTCTCCTATGTTTTTCTAAATCTGTAATGTTTTTGTGTAAA